>JAHPZR010026032.1:0-51210 GCA_019787425.1 Platygyra sinensis
CTGCGAATATTTTTTTTTAACACTTGATGTAAATATAGAATATAGTAGTCGGAAGTGATCAAAAACGTTATTTAGCCTTCTGTTATTGATGTCGTTACTCGAACTAAGATTAAAGAAGCGTAAACATGCGTTATGATGAAAATACGCGATCTGCAAAGCACCAGATGTGTTATTGATGTCTTTACACGATCCGTAAAGCATCGTAAAGATTCGTTTTTGATGCCTTAACGCGATCCGCAAAGCATCGAAAAGATGCGTTGTAGTGTTTAATAAAGTCTACGAGTCCTCAGCTTCTACGTTGGCTATAAATGATCAACTGAAAGGTTCCACGTCAAAACGAAGGAGCGGTTAGTAAATGATCAGGGACTAGTTTTGTTTGCTCAGTTGAGTTGCGGTAAGAGATTCGCGAACGCAAGCTGAGCGTGTTGCAAGCAGAAAGTCATATATAATCATGAATTTCCTTCTGGTTTGAAAACAAACCTTTTAAAATTGCTTTATTGTTTACAAGTTTTTATGATTGCGGCGTGATCGAATGAAACTTTTGCGCGAACTAAAACGTCCTTCAGTGAGTTTTTGTTGCTGTTTTAAATAGTGTGTGACTTTTTCTTATATTCCTTGGCTTGTAACCTGTATCCAGTGTGTCCCCGGCTCAGACTTTTGTAAATAAACTCGACCATTGCTGGCGGCTCCCTCCACTATTTGTTTGTTACTTGTCTCTTCTACTTATAGTAGAAATGTTTTTTATTCGGCTGAGCGAAGCGAAAGAGAATAGAAAGCACCTTTGCGCAATGCGTAAAGGAATGTACAGATGCGTTATGGATATCTTTACGCAATAGCATTAAGAAGCGTGGTAAAGAAACGTTATTAGGGAGCTTAAGCACGCACGTTTTTGAGACGCGGACGGCAACCGGAAGAGAACATTTTGCGGGCTAGGACCGTGTTGTCTTCCAGATTTCTATACTACTCATCTCTAATGATGAAAAGATACTTAGCAATGTGACTGTGGCTATGTGAGGGCGAGTTAAAAGTGAAAATAGCTCACTTCCGGTTGCCGTCCGCGTCTCAAAAACGCGCGTGCTTAAGCTCCCTAATATTTATGTATTTACGGAAAAGATAATACCTGTATGAAATCCGCAAAGAAGCCCAAAGACGCGATAATAAGACCTGTGTTTATTAGCTGTTTATCTGACTTAAAGCTTCCTTTACATGCCGTGAAGTTTGCTAAGTGAGTTCTTCCGTACGAAGCACTCGTTACCACAGGATACATTCTTAATTTCCTTCATTTGTGATGCAGCCGTGACTGATGAACAAACAAGTTGAATTTGCTTTGTCAACTCTCATAAGGTTCCCTTACACTAGGTTAGTTATAAGGTAATCTTCACAAAGCAGTACACTTTAGTATAAGAATTCAGACGAATACTGATCATTATACAGGCCTAGTCATACATATACTTCAGCATACATCAGTATACCTTTCCGTATGGGCCGTACACGCAATGTATACGGGTTCATTATATCTCCTTATACATGCCATTTCATGCAGTGAACTGAGGTGTTCAAAAGAAGTTTTCTAATGCGGGAAAATTGCTTGTGAATGTGTAGTTTTGCGTTAACCTTCAACATGTACACCCAGAAAACGTCAGACAAACAATACATTTGCCCGCTCGGAAAAACTACGGTGAGGGCATATGAAAACGAGGCGTTAAATGGAAGTTTTCTAGTGCAGGAAAACTGCTAGTGAAAGTGTAGTTTTCCTGGAGTTAACCGTCAACATGTGCACCCAGAAAACGTCGGACAAACAACACATTTACCTGCTCGGGAAAACTACCGTGAAGGCATATGAAAACAAGGTGTTAAATCGAAGTTTTCCCAATGCGGGAAAATTGCTAGTGAACGTGTAGTTTACCTGGTGTTAACCGTCAGTATTTAGACTTGGAAAACCTCCTGCAAACTCTGCATTAATCCGCTCGGGAAAACGAAAGAAAACGCAATGGAAAACAATGTGTTCACCGGCGTTTTTCAAGAGCATGAAAACAATGAATTAGCCTCATGTTTTCTTGGCGTTCACTCAAGGAAAACGCCGAATTAACAGAACGTTTTCCGATATCAGAAAACGGACGGTTAATCCAGGATTTATCTGGTATTCACCGTTTGGGAAAATTAACGGTGAACGAGGGTTTTCTTGCCGTGCTCTAATGTAGTCGAACAATTTCTCAAAACCCTGCAATTCGGCACGGGAATATTCGGTGGACATCGCTGTCTTCTTTCTTATCCCCATTGACAGGGATATTCCGGGTGTAATTGCGAAAGCATGATAGCACGCTTTAGCAAGCTCTCTAGAGACGACAGCCAACATTCGGTGATCATTTTTTCCTACAGCAGCCTTCCTGATCGTCTCATCGGCGCGCATATCCACGCACTGAATCAGTTCCTCCCTTGTGCGAGAGTTCCTGGTGTATTTATCCTTTTCGCAAAAGATACAAACCCGCTGATAAATTCTACTAGGAATGGTCGTGGGTTGTCGGATGAAAATTCTGCGACTATCAGTGGAGTTACAATTTGCTCTCTCTTTGGCATGCAATTAAAATAACTTGTCGAGGTTTCTATTCAGCGTAAATACGCTACGGAATTGCCTGTGGTAAGTAACTTTATTTGGTTCTCCTTCTTCTAGAGTTTCTGCTATCTCAAGAATCGGCTTGTGGTTACGAATAGTTGCGGCCTTTAAAAGTGTTTTCCAAGACTCGAGGTCCTTTAAGGTTGCCAATTCTCCAGTATCGTTGCAACCTGAATTATACATTCTTCCTCGCTCCGTTGTCGTTTACCCTATGCTATATTATATATGACTTTCGGTTGGCTCCTTTGGAACAAAAATAGAAATATGCAGTACGAAGACATCTCCCGCGATGTAAAAAATACATTAAAGGGTTATAGATTGCTATAGAGATTGCTTCGGCTTCCCTACAGTTCACGGCTCCGTCTCGACTTTTAATAATCGCGGGCTATTGATGAACTCGAATGGCTAGCTTTTTCAGTACAGTTTCCCCTTTAAATTGCCAAAACGACTTGAGAAAAAAAAGAAAAAATCTAGTACGGTATCCTTCATTAGCCTGCACTGGTAGCCGTAGACTACATTATTCAAAGTCCGGAGAATGTTTTGAGTGAGAGTGAGTTTATCTTATTATCAAACTCCATTTGCCTCGAATGACTGTACGTTTTGAAAATATTTTTTACTATTTATTGACAAAATTAAAAGCATTCTTAAGGTATTAATAGTCTTTAATAATGCGCAATAATAATTGTTCTGTCTAAATTTAATTTCTTTGTTAAAAAGATAATAAAGTAGTGACAAACAAACACTCACCTGCCTTAGTGGCAGTCGCCATCTTTAATTTTAGCCATGATGCATTGCGAGTACAGGCTCATAATAAATTATTTCTTATGTTGTCGTTTTCGAAAAATATCCAAATCTAACATAACAAAGCTATCAAAAACGCTTCTTTCTTTTCCTTTGATATCATAAATAAAGTTTTCACTCGCAACGATAAATCCTATAGCACTTTTAAAATTCAGCCTCGGTTTCATGCAAAAGGGATCTTTGACGATATTCCAATGCTTCAAAAACACAAAAAAGCTACCGACTTGGGATTGATATCATGAATTTTTGGAATCACCTTCGGGAAAGCTTCAAATCCGTACCACTATCGGTTGGTCCCTCGAATTGGTACATTTGAGTGGCTCTGGCCCATGGACTACTTGCTGAGATGGCAAAGGTGACGAGCTCAGAAGCCAGGCCTCGAAAATGTTATATTCACCGCCTGGAGCAGCGAATATAAGGTCATATAAAGAATCGCTCAACCAATCAGATTACTGGAAACTCTTTGTTCAGCTCTGAAATTATACTAATTTAATTAAAGAGGGTAGCACGGAATAGTTACAGAAAAAAAAGTAATAAACTTGTCACCCTCCATCTAAAATTATGACAAAATTAAGATTCGAAAAATCCAAATTATAGACACAAAATAAATGAACCCAAGAAAATTTTAAAAATGAGTAAATTAGACGAGTAAAAGGCATAACTAATGATAAACTGATGAGATGTATACATATGATCAAGCTATGAGATGATGTAATTACTGTTGCTCTTTGAATAATAAATTCTGTCTTCATCTTAGGTTAAAATCACTCGCAGTGTATCTCAATGGTTTCCGTATAGAAAATGCCTACTCCAGTTTATAAACATTAAGGTAATTCCTTAGTATTGCATTGCGCATCCCTACTGCGCACGATTTTCGCGTCATCACGCTCGCATGAGCGCGTGCTCGTGCAAAACGTTTGAGATTTCCCTCAAACTAAGCTCGATAACGGAATAAATTCTCCTTTTTCTTAAACGAGCACGGTGACCCCCGATTTTTTCTCAGGTATTTGCTAAGAAAAGTCTAATGAAGAACATATTTGAAGAGGAAAAAAGTTTGATAGTAGAATTTTTCAATGATTTTTTTTGGAAAATAGTTTCCAACTGGGTGTATTTTGGCCAAGGCGAGGACTTCAAGTTAACCACGGAACTGTCCGAAAAAGTGCAATATTCCCGCAACCAGGCAATCAAAAACGACTTAAATGAAGCAATACTACTTATATCAATAAATGAAGCTTTACTTTCAAGACAAAACTTTGTGCCTTTCAAGTAACCAAGATTTAATTCTGAATGAAGGCGATTCAAACTTTTAACGCGCAACCAGTAAAAATACCCCATTTTAAGAGCCTGATGACGCGTAAACAAGCACGGTGACCCCATTTTTTATTGCATTTTTATAATGTCCTTATCATGAATGTTCATTACGCAAAGTTTCAAAACAAGTTTGATAGTAGAACAATTTCAAGGGAATTACCTCAAACAGGAAACTCCAACAATCAACACAATCATAGAAGAAATTCGTGTGTTTACTCGACCAGAATTAACGTCATTTAAAATATGCGGAACGCTATTCGACATGAAATAAAACGGTCTATTTAAGTAAAAGAGTGAAACAAATTTAAGCAGATCTTACTATCAAAATAACTTTAACCTACCGCAATCTAAAATTAGTACTACCTTACTATTTTATTTTCTTGATTTGAAATAATGTAATACATAAACTGTCATTACTTACTTATCCCTGATACCAAATTTACAAAACATGTTGTCATTAAGGCCACTTTTAGGGGTCCACCTTAAAAAAAAAGTCTGTTAAGGTTTCTTTACTTCTCCTCAGTTTATTGGTATTGACTTAATGCAACATGCATTGACCGAAATCAAAACAAAATACTTGATTGCGTGTTTTTTTACACCTCCCTAAATCTCTCCTTATAAATTTGGTATACTGTGACGTTCAAGGTTGGACATTGATAGCTCGATTTTCAAACACCGACGACAAGAACTGGATGGATGACCAAGGGAAATGGTGGTATGATCGCCAAACGACTGTGGGAAAAACAACAGATCCATTCAGTAACACTGACATGATCTCGCCTGCATTTTGGTTGGTCAGCGGTAGAGAATTCAAGATCACGCGCAGTGATGACCAGAATCACTCTCCTTTGTTACAAACCACAGGTAACTGTTTGGCTGGACAAACATTCCGATCAAAAATCACAAGTTATGGCGACTTTAGAAATGGCAAAGTCTGGGCCAGTGACCAGTGCCTGGGAAGCTGCACGGTTCAATATGGCAGTCAATACAAGTCAACAGACGGGTTTCAACAGGCTGAGTGCAGTGGAAACATCCAAAGCGCCAGCAACATCGGCTTCTGGTGTGACTGGCAATATGACGGATCAGTGATGATGATTGGTGGAGGAGGAAGTTCTTGTGCACGTGCTGATCACGGGATTGGGGTAACAGAAACTGGCGCTGCTTCTTTTGTGGAGAATAGAGGTAGCGAAACTGAATATGACTTTGGTTATGATGCTACCACGGGAACCGCTCCGTCTCAATCCTATTCATTAAACCTGTGGATCCGTTGATTGCTAAGCATTTCAGAATTATTCCGTGTAGAGCTTTTGCCAGACAATATCTCAACATTAATTAATATATTATATCGATTAGCTGGTGTTGCAGAAGAATAGATTCATATTTCCTCGGAGATTTTGCCTTCATGTATAACAGAAGGGCCTCGGCAATTGTAAAGATTTAATGATAATTTCGAGCTTGAAACTGCAAGCGTTGCACTCAGTTGAGTTACATTCAGTTGATATTAGAAAGAAAGGAAATAGATGAGATACTTCAATGATAGCCTGCTGATTCTGCTCATAAAGAAAATTGTTACAATACAGATAACCAATCAAATGGGAGAATTTTGTTATAGTTTTAATCGTGTCTACAATATACCCAGCAACCCTTAGTTCTTTCGTGCGCCTGTTGGTCAGTTTCGAGTTCTCTTGTGCCTCTGTTTCAAAATGAGTCTAAGTGCGAAACCTCTCATATGAAAATGGCTTCCGCCTGCAGTTTTATTTTCATGCAAATCGAAGCCACTTTCATAAGAATGGTTTTGCACTTAGACTCGTTTTGAAACAGAGGCACATGGCAACTCGGAAATGGCCTATTGACGAGCGATCTCGTTGGTGTCTTGTTACAGTTATCAAATAGCAATTTCTCGTAAATGATACCTGTAGTTGGACATTTATGTTCATGATCACGCCAAAATTTAGAACACTTAGAATACAATCGTGTATTGGTTTATTGGAAGTTGGAAACAAATCACCAGAGATCAGGAAAACACCATGTTAACTGTATTGCTATTCATACAAAGTATGTTTTAATCAGATTTGATTATGAGAAGTCAAGTAAAAATGGAACGATGTATATCTAAATTACTGTATAAGTTAAAACATATAAACGTAATGAGAAACAAAACACATAAAAGCTGCAGGAAAGTCCAGGTGCCAGAAACTGTACAGTGTATTTGAATTTACAATTAGCCAATCAGCGTGCAGCGCTGTCGAGAAAAACTGTACAGTCCTGACGTGACAGAGTCCACAAGAAAGACATGTAACAGCGGCCAGTTTTCTCTTTATATACAAAATTTTGTCTCCACTCCACAACAAATAACAACACTGCATCGCTGTACCAAATAGGGTTTATTTTGGGACGGCCTGGCGAGAACCAACCCAAACACTGTATAACACAAACAATTTACAATTTACATGACTTAGCCTAGTAAAGCAAGCAAGGATAAAGCAATCTCCGCACTTACAAGTCATTTGCTAGTGCCCATAGGGCTGGTGAGCTATAACACTCTTATTACTGGATAAACCAAATATTTGGCCTATTTCTACTGATAAGCACTCGGCAGTCTTGGTACCAGTTAGGCTGGAGAACTTCAGCTCCGACATTGCATTTGACTATAAGATAAACATGCCATCTTTGTGTACTTCTCTAAAACAGCACTCGTTACAATCTTTGTGCCAGTTAGGCTGGGTAACATCAACTCCGACATTTCATTAAACTATAATATAAACAGGCCATCTTGGCCTACATCCCCATATCAGCTCTCAAGCTTTATGTCATTTAGGCTGCCTGTTAGGCTGGAGAACATCAACTCCGACATAACATCATGACTTAACCTAGAAAAGCTAGCAAAGGTAAAGCATTCGCAACACTTATAAGTCAATTGCTAGTGCCAGTAGAGCTGGTAAGCTACAACACTCTTATTCCTGAATACACAAAATACTTGGCCTTTTCTCCGGTGATAAGCACTCAGAAGTCTTGATACCAGTTAGGCTGGAGGACATCAGCTCCGACATTGCATTCGACTGTAAGATAAACACGTCATCTCGGTCTACTTCCCCAAAACAGTTCTCATTACAGGCTTTGTGCCAGTTAGGCTGGGTACCATCAACTCCGACATATAAACAGGCAATCTTGGCCTTCATCCCCACATCAGCTCTCAAGCTTTGAGCCATCTACACTGCTAGTTAGGCTGGGGAACATCAACTCAGACATTACATCAAACTATAACATAAACAGGTCATCTTGGCCTACATCCCCATATCAGCGGCTCTCAAGCTTTGTGCCAATTAGGCTGGGGAACATCAACTCCTATGTACAATGTAAATAAATTACAATATAAACCTAAACTACAAAAAAAGAAGAAAAGGAACAAAAAACCTAGTAGAGCTGAGAAACCGCTAACAGAGCAAATGCAGTTTGAACGGAGGCCAGAAAAAACCTGCCACAAGAAACCCCTGTGGGGAAAAATTGTACAGGAAATCTGGGTAGGAACCATGGCTCAAGCTCCAAGCGATTTGAAGCCCATCCTACGAAGGCTTTACAAAAATGAAATTAGAACAGCCGATCCTACAGGACTGGATGCATAGTACCTGAAAAAGAAAGAACTAAACAAAGAAAAAATTAAACAAAACGAAACGAAAAGAACGCGGTTGGTTCTGAAGCCTAGATGACAACCACGTGTTATACCCGTTCTGATATAGCCCTACATTTCTACCCATGATGCCCTGGCCTGGAACCCAGGCCCTTGTTGTATCTCGTGCCGACAGAATAGCTATTTCAGCCTTATTCGCTAGCTCACTCGTCAGAAATATCGTTATTGAAGATTCACGATAAGAGACTTCAAATGCCATGAAACACAACTTATTATAAGAGATGAAATACTTGAGAAACTATTTTGCGATTAAATTGTAATTTGGCGCCAATAATCCTCTGCGGTCTGAAGCTCTACTAGGTTTTTTGTTCCTTTTCTTCTTTTTTTGTAGTTTAGGTTTATATTGTAATTTATTTACATTGTACATAGGAGTTGATGTTCCCCAGCCTAATTGGCACAAAGCTTGAGAGCCGCTGATATGGGGATGTAGGCCAAGATGACCTGTTTATGTTATAGTTTGATGTAATGTCTGAGTTGATGTTCCCCAGCCTAACTAGCAGTGTAGATGGCTCAAAGCTTGAGAGCTGATGTGGGGATGAAGGCCAAGATTGCCTGTTATATTAGTCTGATGTTATGTCGGAGTTGATGGTACCCAGCCTAACTGCGTAGCACAAAGCCTGTAATGAAAACTGTTTTGGGGAAGTAGACCGAGATGACGTGTTTATCTTACAGTCGAATGCAATGTCGGAGCTGATGTCCTCCAGCCTAACTGGTATCAAGACTTCTGAGTGCTTATCCGGAGAAAAGGCCAAGTATTTTGTGTATTCAGGAATAAGAGTGTTGTAGCTTACCAGCTCTACTGGCACTAGCAATTGACTTATAAGTGTTGCGAATGCTTTACCTTTGCTAGCTTTTCTAGGTTAAGTCATGATGTTATGTCGGAGTTGATGTTCTCCAGCCTAACAGGCAGCCTAAATGACATAAAGCTTGAGAGCTGATATGGGGATGTAGGCCAAGATGGCCTGTTTATATTATAGTTTAATGAAATGTCGGAGTTGATGTTACCCAGCCTAACTGGCACAAAGATTGTAACGAGTGCTGTTTTAGAGAAGTACACAAAGATGGCATGTTTATCTTATAGTCAAATGCAATGTCGGAGCTGAAGTCCTCCAGCCTAACTGGTACCAAGACTGCCGAGTGCTTATCAGTAGAAATAGGCCAAATATTTGGTTTATCTAGTAATAAGAGTGTTATAGCTCACCAGCCCTATGGGCACTAGCAAATGACTTGTAAGTGCGGAGATTGCTTTATCCTTGCTTGCTTTACTAGGCTAAGTCATGTAAATTGTAAATTGTTTGTGTTATACAGTGTTCGGGTTGGTTCTCGCCAGGCCGTCCCAAAATAAACCCTATTTGGTACAGCGATGCAGTGTTGTTATTTGTTGTGGAGTGGAGACAAAATTTTGTATATAAAGAGAAAACTGGCCGCTGTTACATGTCTTTCTTGTGGACCCTGTCACGTCAGGACTGTACAGTTTTTCTCGACAGCGCTGCACGCTGATTGGCTAATTGTAAATTCAAATACACTGTACAGTTTCTGGTACCTGGACTTTCCTGCAGCTTTTATGTGTTTTGTTTCTCATTACGTTTATATGTTTTAACTTATACAGTAATTTAGATATACATCGTTCCATTTTTACTTGACTTCTCATAATCAAATCTGATTAAAACATACTTTGTATGAATAGCAATACAGTTAACATGGCATGGTGTTTTCCTGATCTCTGGTGATTTGTTTCCAACTTCCAATAAACCAATACGCGATTGTATTCTAAGTGTTCTAAATTTTGGCGTGATCATGAACATAAATGTCCAACTACAGGTATCATTTACGAGAAATTGCTATTTGATAACTGTAACAAGACACCAACGAGATCGCGCGTCAGTAGGCCATTTCCGAGTTGCCTTGTACCTCTGTTTCAAAACGAGTCTAAGTGCAAAACCATTCTTATGAAAGTGGCTTCGATTTGCATGAAAATAAAACTGCAGGCGGAAGCCATTTTCATATGAGAGGTTTCGCACTTAGACTCATTTTGAAACAGAGGCACAAGAGAACTCGAAACTGACCAACAGGCGCACGAAAGAACCAAGGGTTGCTGGGTATATTGTAGACACGATTAAAACTATAACAAAATTCTCCCATTTGATTGGTTATCTGTATTGTAACAATTTTCTTTATGAGCAGAATCAGCAGGCTATCATTGAAGTATCTCATCTATTTCCTCTCTTTCTAATATCAACTGAATGTAACTCAACTGACTGCAGCGCTTGCAGTTTCAAGCTCGAAATTATCATTAAATCTTTACAATTGCCGAGGCCCTTCTGTTATACATGAAGGCAAAATCTCCGAGGAAATATGAATCTATTCTTCTGCAACACCAGCTAATCGATATAATATATTAATTAATGTTGAGATATTGTCTGGCAAAAGCTCTACACGGAATAATTCTGAAATGCTTAGCAATCAACGGATCCACAGGTTTAATGAATAGGACTGAGATGGAGCGGTTCCCGTGGAAGCATCATAACCAAAGTCATATTCAGTTTCGCTACCTCCAGCCTCCACAAAAGAAGCAGCGTCAGTTTCTGTTATCCCGATTCCGTGATCAGCACGTGCACAGGAACTTCCTCCTCCACCAATCATCATCACTGATCCATCACCATCATCCAGTCACACCAGAAGCCGATGTTGTTGGCGCTTTGGATGTCTCCATTGCACTCAGCCTGTTGAAACCCGTCTGTTGACTTGTATTGACCGCCATATTGAACCGTGCAGCTTCCCAGGCACTGGTCACTGGCCCAGACTTTGCCATTTCTAAAGTCGCCATAACTTGTGATTTTTGATCGGAATGTTTGTCCAGCCAAACAGTTACCTGTGGTTTGTAACAAAGGAGAGTGATTCTGGTCATCACTGCGCGTGATCTTGAATTCTCTGCCGCTGACCAACCAAAATGCAGGCGAGATCATGTCAGTGTTACTGAATGGATCTGTTGTTTTTCCCACGGTCGTTTGGCGATCATACCACCATATCCCTTGGTCATCCATCCAGTTCTTGTGGTCGGTGTTTGAAAATCGAGCTATCAATGTCCAACCTTGAACGTCACAGTATACCTGATTTATAAGGAGAGATTTAGGCAGGTGTAAAAAACACTCAATCAAGTATTCTGTTTTGATTTCGGTCAATGCATGTTGCATTAAGTCAATACCAATAAACTGAGGAGAAGTAAAGAAACCTTAACAGACTTTTTTTTTAAGGTGGACCCCTAAAAGTGGCCTTAATGACAACATGTTTTGTAAATTTGGTATCAGGGATAAGTAAGTAATGACAGTTTATGTATTACATTATTTCAAATCAAGAAAATAAAATAGTAAGGCAGTACTAATTTTAGATTGCGGTAGGTTAAAGTTATTTTGATAGTAAGATCTGCTTAAATTTGTTTCACTCTTTTATTTAAATAGACCGTTTTATTTCATGTCGAGTAGCGTTCCATATATTTTAAATGACCTTAATTCTGGTCGAGTAAACACACGAATTTGTTCTATGATTGTGTTGATTGTTGGACTTTCCTGTTTGAGGTAATTCCCTTGAAATTGTTCTACTATCAAACTTGTTTTGAAACTTTGCGTAATGAACATTCATGATATAGACATTATACAAATGCAATAAAAAATGGGGTCACCGTGCTTGTTTACGCGTCATCAGTCTCTTAAAATGGGGTATTTTTACTGGTTGCGCGTTAAAAGTTTGAATCACCTTCATACAGAATTAAATCTTGGTTACTTGAAAGGCACAAAGTTTTGTCTTGAAAGTAAAGCTTCATTTATTGATTTAAGCAGCATTGCTTCATTTAAGCCGTTTTTGATTGCCTGGTTGCGGGAATATTGCACTTTTTCGGACAGTTCCGTGGTTAACTTGAAGTCCTCGCCTTGGCCAAAATACACCCAGTTGGAAACTATTTCCCAAAAAAATCATTGTTCTACTGTCAAACTTTTTTCCTCTTCAAATATGTTCTTCATTAGACTATTCTTAGCAAATACCTGAAAAAAATCGGGGGTCACCGTGCTCGTTTAAGAAAAAGGAGAATTTATTCCGTTATCGAGCTTAGTTTGAGAGAAATCTCTTACGTTTTGCACGAGCACGCGCTCATGTGCGCGCGCTGATGACGCGAAAATCGTGCGCAGTAGGGATGCGCAATGTAATACCAAGGAATGACCTTAATGTTTATAAACTTGAGTACGTATTTTCTATACGGAAACCATTGAGATACACTGCGAGTGATTTTAACCTAAGATTGAGACAGAATTTATTATTCAAAGAGCAACAGGAATTACATCATCTCATAGCTTGATCATATGTATACATCTCATCAGTTTATCATTAGTTATGCCTTTTACTCGTCTAATTTACTCATTTTTAAAATTTTCTTGGGTTCATTTATTTTGTGTCTATATTTTGTATTTTTCGAATCTTAATTTTGTCATAATTTTAGATGGAGGGTGACAAGTTTATTACTTTTTTTCTGTAACTATTCCGTGCTACCCTCTTTAATTAAATTAGTATAATTTCAGAGCTGAGCAAAGAGTTTCCAGTAATCTGATTGGCTGAGCGATTCTTTATATGACCTTATATTCGCTGCTCCAGGCGGTGAATATAACATTTTCGAGGCCTGGCTTCTGAGCTCGTCACCTTTGCCATCTCAGCAAGTAGTCCGTGGGCCAGAGCCACTCAAATGTACCAATTCGAGGGACCAACCGATAGTGGTACGGATTTGAAGCTTTCCCGAAGGTGATTCCAAAAATTCATGATATCAATCCCAAGTCGGTAGCTTTTTTGTGTTTTTGAAGCATTGGAATATCGTCAAAGATCCCTTTTGCATGAAACCGAGGCTGAATTTTAAAAGTGCTATAGGATTTATCGTTGCGAGTGAAAACTTTATTTATGATATCAAAGGAAAAGAAAGAAGCGTTTTTGATAGCTTTGTTATGTTAGATTTGGATATTTTTCGAAAACGACAACATAAGAAATAATTTATTATGAGCCTGTACTCGCAATGCATCATGGCTAAAATTAAAGATGGCGACTGCCACTAAGGCAGGTGAGTGTTTGTTTGTCACTACTTTATTATCTTTTTAACAAAGAAATTAAATTTAGACAGAACAATTATTATTGCGCATTATTAAAGACTATTAATACCTTAAGAATGCTTTTAATTTTGTCAATAAATAGTAAAAAATATTTTCAAAACGTACAGTCATTCGAGGCAAATGGAGTTTGATAATAAGATAAACTCACTCTCACTCAAAACATTCTCCGGACTTTGAATAATGTAGTCTACGGCTACCAGTGCAGGCTAATGAAGGATACCGTACTAGATTTTTTCTTTTTTTTCTCAAGTCGTTTTGGCAATTTAAAGGGGAAACTGTACTGAAAAAGCTAGCCATTCGAGTTCATCAATAGCCCGCGATTATTAAAAGTCGAGACGGAGCCGTGAACTGTAGGGAAGCCGAAGCAATCTCTATAGCAATCTATAACCCTTTAATGTATTTTTTACATCGCGGGAGATGTCTTCGTACTGCATATTTCTATTTTTGTTCCAAAGGAGCCAACCGAAAGTCATATATAATATAGCATAGGGTAAACGACAACGGAGCGAGGAAGAATGTATAATTCAGGTTGCAACGATACTGGAGAATTGGCAACCTTAAAGGACCTCGAGTCTTGGAAAACACTTTTAAAGGCCGCAACTATTCGTAACCACAAGCCGATTCTTGAGATAGCAGAAACTCTAGAAGAAGGAGAACCAAATAAAGTTACTTACCACAGGCAATTCCGTAGCGTATTTACGCTGAATAGAAACCTCGACAAGTTATTTTAATTGCATGCCAAAGAGAGAGCAAATTGTAACTCCACTGATAGTCGCAGAATTTTCATCCGACAACCCACGACCATTCCTAGTAGAATTTATCAGCGGGTTTGTATCTTTTGCGAAAAGGATAAATACACCAGGAACTCTCGCACAAGGGAGGAACTGATTCAGTGCGTGGATATGCGCGCCGATGAGACGATCAGGAAGGCTGCTGTAGGAAAAAATGATCACCGAATGTTGGCTGTCGTCTCTAGAGAGCTTGCTAAAGCGTGCTATCATGCTTTCGCAATTACACCCGGAATATCCCTGTCAATGGGGATAAGAAAGAAGACAGCGATGTCCACCGAATATTCCCGTGCCGAATTGCAGGGTTTTGAGAAATTGTTCGACTACATTAGAGCACGGCAAGAAAACCCTCGTTCACCGTTAATTTTCCCAAACGGTGAATACCAGATAAATCCTGGATTAACCGTCCGTTTTCTGATATCGGAAAACGTTCTGTTAATTCGGCGTTTTCCTTGAGTGAACGCCAAGAAAACATGAGGCTAATTCATTGTTTTCATGCTCTTGAAAAACGCCGGTGAACACATTGTTTTCCATTGCGTTTTCTTTCGTTTTCCCGAGCGGATTAATGCAGAGTTTGCAGGAGGTTTTCCAAGTCTAAATACTGACGGTTAACACCAGGTAAACTACACGTTCACTAGCAATTTTCCCGCATTGGGAAAACTTCGATTTAACACCTTGTTTTCATATGCCTTCACGGTAGTTTTCCCGAGCAGGTAAATGTGTTGTTTGTCCGACGTTTTCTGGGTGCACATGTTGACGGTTAACTCCAGGAAAACTACACTTTCACTAGCAGTTTTCCTGCACTAGAAAACTTCCATTTAACGCCTCGTTTTCATATGCCCTCACCGTAGTTTTTCCGAGCGGGTAAATGTATTGTTTGTCTGACGTTTTCTGGGTGTACATGTTGAAGGTTAACGCAAAACTACACATTCACAAGCAATTTTCCCGCATTAGAAAACTTCTTTTGAACACCTCAGTTCACTGCATGAAATGGCATGTATAAGGAGATATAATGAACCCGTATACATTGTGTGTACGGCCCATACGGAAAGGTATACTGATGTATGCTGAAGTATATGTATGACTAGGCCTGTATAATGATCAGTATTCGTCTGAATTCTTATACTAAAGTGTACTGCTTTGTGAAGATTACCTTATAACTAACCTAGTGTAAGGGAACCTTATGAGAGTTGACAAAGCAAATTCAACTTGTTTGTTCTTCAGTCACGGCTGCATCACAAATGAAGGAAATTAAGAATGTATCCTGTGGTAACGAGTGCTTCGTACGGAAGAACTCACTTAGCAAACTTCACGGCATGTAAAGGAAGCTTTAAGTCAGATAAACAGCTAATAAACACAGGTCTTATTATCGCGTCTTTGGGCTTCTTTGCGGATTTCATACAGGTATTATCTTTTCCGTAAATACATAAATAACGTTTCTTTACCACGCTTCTTAATGCTATTGCGTAAAGATATCCATAACGCATCTGTACATTCCTTTACGCATTGCGCAAAGGTGCTTTCTATTCTCTTTCGCTTCGCTCAGCCGAATAAAAAAACATTTCTACTATAAGTAGAAGAGACAAGTAACAAACAAATAGTGGAGGGAGCCGCCAGCAATGGTCGAGTTTATTTACAAAAGTCTGAGCCGGGGACACACTGGATACAGGTTACAAGCCAAGGAATATAAGAAAAAGTCACACACTATTTAAAACAGCAACAAAAACTCACTGAAGGACGTTTTAGTTCGCGCAAAAGTTTCATTCGATCACGCCGCAATCATAAAAACTTGTAAACAATAAAGCAATTTTAAAAGGTTTGTTTTCAAACCAGAAGGAAATTCATGATTTATATATGACTTTCTGCTTGCAACACGCTCAGCTTGCGTTCGCGAATCTCTTACCGCAACTCAACTGAGCAAACAAAACTAGTCCCTGATCATTTACTAACCGCTCCTTCGTTTTGACGTGGAACCTTTCAGTTGATCATTTATAGCCAACGTAGAAGCTGAGGACTCGTAGACTTTATTAAACACTACAACGCATCTTTTCGATGCTTTGCGGATCGCGTTAAGGCATCAAAAACGAATCTTTACGATGCTTTACGGATCGTGTAAAGACATCAATAACACATCTGGTGCTTTGCAGATCGCGTATTTTCATCATAACGCATGTTTACGCTTCTTTAATCTTAGTTCGAGTAACGACATCAATAACAGAAGGCTAAATAACGTTTTTGATCACTTCCGACTACTATATTTTATATTTACATCAAGTGTTAAAAAAAATATTCGCAGCGGAACATTCCTTACATCTCACCGACCTACGTGGAGGCGCAACTCACCAATTTCGCAAAGCTTGAGAGTGGAATGCCCTAGGATCAGTTGCATGGGAGGACTCGCACCGGGCCCAAACCCACTTAACGCTGCCGCGTATTTGATGCAAACCTTGAGCTCTGGCCGATCTTTTAGCTTGTAATGGTGATTGTTGCAAAATCTATTTATTTAGACCGACTAGTGAATTGCCATTATTGTGGTTACCGCTGTTAATCCGAAGGCATCAGCGCATGCGTAATTGTAAAGAGCGTCTTCAACGAAATTTACCAACCAATATTTTTTTTAAGTCTGGTTGTCAGTAAAATTTTGAAACACAAATCATATAAATTCGTTTTATGGAAAATTTCGTTTACAATTAAGAGCTCAATGATATGATGGTTTTTACAGAACTACTGGGGTAAAGACCATCTGGTCCCGGTTGTTCGAAAAGTAGATAACGCTATCCACCGGATAAATCACTATCCAGTGGATAGCGTGGTTTCCATTGTCAACACTTATCCGCTGGTTAGTGATTTATCCGCTGGATAGCGTTATCCGGCCTTTGAACAACCGGGGCCTGGTCATTGTTTTCCCTCAAAATCTCACTTTAATTTCTATGTGTCGAGATAAAACGTGTTCGTAAGCAGACCCAGGAATCAGCAGGATAATGTGTTTGAGTCTCAAGCAGGCAAGCTCGAAGCACGAGAAACTAGGGACGAACACGCCCATTACTTCGCAGCACGAGAGAGAGACTTCTCCGGTCCCAGTTGTTCAAAGGCTGGATAACGCTATCCAGCGGATAAATCACTATCCAGTGGATAGCGTGGTTTGTTTTGTTAACACTTATCCACTGGATAGCGATTTATCCGCTGGATAGCGTTATCCAGCCTTTGAACAACTAGGGCCTGGGTCAGCGGCTTTCCCGCGGGAAGACCAAACATGGACCCGTACATGACGTACCTTATCAAAATTCTCTGATTTTGCCGATTTACCGCCAATTTTGAAAGGTGTGAAGCCTTTCGTTGAAGACGGTTTTATCTTTTGGTTTTTGCGATCGGTTAGAACTACATTGTACCTTAGTTTTTGAGTCAAGAGATCTTAGTTCAGCAATTGAACAAACGGTAAGAAGTGGAATTTGAAGAAACTTAGACGAAGGAAACTCCATTTAGCGAGGACTGCATGTGACAAATTATCGAGCGAGTCGCCTTCGTTTTCATTTGGAAGGACTGGAAGGAATTCACATGGAATTCAGCGACGAACTGAATACGGTATCGTGCTACAAAGAACTATTTCAGACACCAGGAGATGGATAGCCTTCCTCTTTGGTCTATACAACATGCTATTATGACTTTGAACAACCCATCTGGCGCAGAAATCATGACTGCTGCAGCTGCTGAAAACGTTAACCACGTCAAGGTAAGCTGTAGCTCAAAGTTCATAATCTTGATGTCTTAATCTACTTTCTACAACATACACTCAAACTCATTAAACGTTGTTGAAATTATAGACATCCTCAGATCATTTTTAGTAAAGGAGATTACATAGAAATGTGCTCTTAACTGCTTAAAGTACATTTATAGCTCATTTTATCCCTAAGAATGTTGTCTTGTCAGAGAGAGATTTTCATATAGTAACATACACAAATACTTTCAATGCAGCCATGCATAATAGTAATAATACAGTAATAATAACACAATATTTTACACAACTCTATGCATGAATAATCATGTGTAGTAAAGGCATTGTGGGCAAGTGTCAATCAACATCTTGACCCACAAACGATCAACAACCAACCAATGGTCGGTCAACACTCAACCAACACTTGATTGACATCTTGACTGACACTTGATCAACATTCAGTCCATAGTCAGCCGAGTGCTGACCGACTCATATGATTGATCAAAAATAGTTGACTCTCGACCGAGATGTCTGTAGTATCAGTTGATTGAGTGTCAACCCAAATGCCAATGGAGAGTCAATAAAGGGTATCAGTCAAGGGTACTGATGGACTCCTGACTACGAATTGTGTTTAGTATACGTGATCCTGCATGAAAATACATACTAGATAAATCCATGGGTAAAAAAGTATAATCTGCTTTGGTCCAGGCCTCCCACACCACTAGAGCTTATTTTGGCCAAATAATCCATGTTGTATTTATGTGTCTGTAAGTGTCTGCAACCGTGCATCCTTCCTGGGTGTGATAGCAGTCCAGCCAGAGATTACATGTACCTCCCATCATGAAATCTGCCAGTACCCGTGTATACTAATAGTACATGACTAAATTAGTACAGAAGGCCAATAACAGATATCATCCAACCAGATTACTGGTACTCCATTGCCATTCCAATATTTTCCATTAGAGTATTGGACGGACACTGCCGTGAATTAATGATCATCCAGAATTAAGTTTTCTGATAGTTTCATGGCTAATTTTTCTGAATGTAAGAACTTTTAAAACAGTGACCTTGGTCAGGTCTTGAACTTGTTCTACTCAATCTGGGCTGGTTTGTATGAAAGCCAGTTAATGCTAACCCAAGATTAAAAGTTAACCGAAGTATTAATTTTTCTTGTAAAAAATGTTGTTCACTGATTATGTTTTGGGTAGTTTCAGATTATGAAAACTTAAAACTCAAGGATATTAATAAGCAATATAAAAAGAAAACCTCATTGAAAAGTTACAAAACTGAAATCAAAATTCTCACTCATCCTGGGCTACTGTAGCTTAATTGGGCTCTGAAGAACATGGTCCAGGAATCCAGTTTGGTAACCACTGCATGTAGTCTTTCTCGTCTCTCAGAAACTGAGCATGAAGTTGCGTGTATTATCATGAAATCGTTCCACTAGTGCAAAGGATTATCCTTTAACTTAACATGGTTTGTAAACATTACAGCTTTTCTGAAGGCCTGAGAAACATTTCTTTTAAATACATATAGGCCATATTCAATGTAGGTGGCACTATTCTAACATGGATACAAGGCTTTCAGGACAAAATTACAACTTTTTTAAGTTTCTGTGTGAGATCCCACAGTTTCCCAAAAAAACCTGGATATGAAATAGTGTAAATATACATACTTGTACATGTGCACATAGCAAATTAAAAGTATTTCAAAACTGCTCAATTTGTGCTCATCTTTAAATGAAAGCATTATTACAGTCTCTCTACATGTTAATTGCAACATTTAAGTTTATTCTGTGCCTGTGTCATCTTATTTTAAAAACACATTCAAATAATCAGGGTGCAAAGAAAATAAATTTACAAACTTGCTCTTTAGGCAAGTTATAACTCTAATGTGCCAGCCCAGAAATCATTCTCACTAGCCTTCCCCCCCCCCCCCCCCCAAAAAAAAGTTCATCTCACAGTAATTGTGCAATTTGAATTTCCCCTAATATTTGTAAGAAACTTCACTTGCCTATTCGGCAAGTTACAGACCAAATCCATGAGCCTGATTGCCAACTCCATCAACCCTGAGCAGTACAGGTCTTTCTTTGCACACTGTACAATGCATGTGTATGTTGTTGTGTCATTCATACATGTACATGTAGCTTACTATTTGCTATATTTAAATCTTCAGGTTTCAGGCACTTGTACTGTAGCTGACATTCTTACTGGGTGAAACTGTTCAGAATTCTTTGCACTGTAGTGCAGTTAATGATCTCAAGGTTAGTGAAGTACTTGCTGTTTTAAGAGATAAAAATGCTCCTTTAGTGCACCTAGGCCAGGGTAAATTGCATCTCCCCTTGTACTTGCTACTTGGTGTACAGTATGACTGGTTGCATCTACATGTACTGACGTAAGCATGAACATGTCAAAACCTGGGTATCAAATGTTGCACAATTTCTTATCAAACATTTGGAGTTTAGCAGACCAGTCCTCTAGAAATACAAGACAGTGGTACCATTTAAATTGAGTTGATAATTTGTTGTCAAAAATACATACATGTACTAGGAGTTCCCTTGTCTGGGAGCTCCTAGTTTGGATTTGACAACTTGATAAACAATAAAATAATTATTTGTTAGTGTGGGGACAAAAGTTCTTGTTGGTGTCTGCTGAACTTCAAAAAAAAAATACTGAGAAGCAACCACCAGTATCTAAATTTAATTCCTAAATTTAAACAGTAAATAAATTTAAACTACAACATGTGCATGTAATGTATGTTTTTTGGAATATCATTTTTAAACCAGTTTAATTAATAAATTGCAACAAAGGCAAATAAAATTCTAGCTGGATAGTTTGGCATTTTTCTATTTCCATGAGCTCATGGGTGTCTGCTGACTGCTTGAGTGCCTCACGTGTGATGCTGTTCTTATTGTGATCAGAACAGAAAACTTTACAGCAAGTGCAAGAGATTTTGAAAATTACCTGCAAATTACAACTTTGTTTTCTGGAAATAGAGTTTACAAACAATAATATTATGAAGACTTGCATGTAATCCTTGTATTTGTGATAAAGGCTGTTAATGTTACAATGCACGTGACTCCCAATGGCTGTCTTTTCTTTGCATAACATGTAGAATTGCACCAGATGTCTTAGTGCATATACATGTACATGCAGTTGCATCTAAACAAACATGATAAATCCCCTTGCAGAATAAGTATGCACAGTATGTAATACAGTAACCATCAACTCATGATTTGCTTGAATATAGAACATTTAGTAAAGTCACTAAATAACATATTTATCAACTCCTTTTAGAAGCTTGACAGAAGACTGAAAGTGGTCAGAGAAAAGGAAAAGAGTGGTCAAATGTATGAGGCCCTGCATACATGTACATGTACAGGCCTAATCTCTTCAGATGAGTCTGATGTAGAGGATGATACTCTGGCCACCAGACCTGTCACCTGGAGGACAGATGATGTAAGCAAGTACTAATTTCAGCTGCTTGATGAGCATTGGAAGGTGGGCATGACATCCCAACAAAAACTTCAGTCTGTGAGCTGGATTCTTGGGTCTTCCTGGTGAAAGGACCACAACTGGAGTCCCGCAACACTTGCTTTTGGCATGTGCATGCTGATTAAGGGGCATTATAATTTTGTTTTAGGGTTTTGTGCAAAATTGATGATAATTATGTTTACTTTTGTTTACTATTACCAGATATTGAAATCAATTTTGGGGTAGAAAGAAATATAATTTTAATTTACATCATCCAGATTCATCGTTTTTGCATAAACCCTTCATTTAATTAGTTAGGTGACATTTTTCTCAGATTGTTTGCTTGTTTGCTAGTTTAAAAGTTTAACACTATAAAAGGCCTGTTACAGTATTTGATGAAGTTGGCTACTGGCTTATTAAGACATGCAATTTATGTTGTGTTCACACCGGTACTCAACATGTTAAACAGTAAACATGTTAAACAAACCACAATTCCTGTAAACATGCTTGATTTATGCAGTTTTATTAATTATGAGTATTGCAACCAGGTGTTGGAATTCCAAAGTATTGATTGAAATCGCATCATAAGATTGTATTTGTTTCTAACAGGCCTACTTTTGCTAACAATTACAGCTCCCATACCATAATTTTCCAAGTAGCCTTGTAAGGAAAGTGTACACATGCACAATGCCATAAAAGTCATAAAATAGTAAATGCTGACTCAACATACACTGAATGTTCAAAACCCACATTATGTAGTATGATACGGAAATACTCTGACTTACAAATTGGTGTTTTAGTATCTGAGTTGCTGTTTGGAACAAAAATTGAATCAAGTGGCCTTAAGAACAGATACATGTAGTAGATACTCTTTTTTATTCTGTATTATCAAATGATTTATTTTGAATAGCTTTACTGTAATTCAAATTTAAATTTTTGTTCTAAAAGCTAAGCAGGTTTTATTTTCATGTAGCTTTTGTGACCACCATCCAGATCATTTATCAGAATCTTATTTTTAATAGCAATACATTGCGTGTGGTATTACCAGGACAAAATGATACACTGATTTCAAAGTGAGATAGGATTAATGTTCTTGTTGGGAGGGTGATTTTGCGCCTGTCTAATAGATATTTTTAATAAATAATATTCCCTTTAAGAGTCAAGCGAAAGAACTTTCTTGCTAAACTATATGTGTTACAACTGGTTTGTTAGGGTAGGAAAATATAATTAAAATTACGCTCGTATTTTATGTGAATAATCGTACATCTGTAGATAGTAAACAGCGCTACAGAATTTTAAATAAATCATATTTTTAAAATTAGCAATGCTTTTTGTTTTCTACTGTTTTGACTGGGAAAGAGAATGAGCTTTAGTCGCCTGAACATTGGTAGCCAGCAGGTCGTGGGACATGTAGAAAGATCAAAAGAATCTCGAACACGGGGTGAGAGTGAGCGAGCAATGCCGGCCGATGCGCACTGAAAACACCCGAATACACCGTCCCAGGAAATGCAAGAAAACGCGAGGAAAACGCACAATTTTCAATCCATTAACTGAACCCCGAACGCCAAGAAACAAGCGTTTTGTTGAATTCACCCGCGTTTGCTGTCAGAGAAAATGCAAGAAAACGTCTGAAAACGCAGGAATACACAATAATTTCCGTGCGTTTACCGAACGGTGAACGCTGGAAAATATGCGTTTTCTTGAATTCCCTTGAATTCACCTTTCTCGGATAATACAAGAAAACAGGAGAAAACTTCTGTAAACGCGGGAATACACCATGCTTTCCTTACGTTAACCGAGCGGTGAATTCTGGTAAACAGTGTGTTTTCCGAAATTTAACGGCATTTGCCGTTCTGGAAAACAAGGGAAAATGCCGGTTTTCAACTGTAAACCGCGGGTGAACGTGAAGTTTTACACCGGGAAAACATCTGTGAACACAGGCAAACAAGACATTCACCAAGTGTTAACAGACCGGCAAATTCCAGAAAACATGCGTTTTCCGACGTTCACCGTAATGGGAAAATACCGGATAATGGAACGAATACTCGAATTCACCGACAGCAAAACAATTGGAAAACCTTGGATTTTCCGATCGGTGAACACCAGTAAATGTAAGCAAATGCCACGTTTTGCGTAAATTCACCGCGCGTTTTCTACACGGTAAACGCCACCTTTTTTGCCGTGTATTATAGAGTTTTAAGCCATTTAAGGTCGTCAGTTAATTATTAACTGATACTTAACTGACAACTGACAAATGCCCAAAATTTAGCTGACAACTTGTGAATAGGCAAACTTTTAACTGACAACTGACATATGTACCCCCCTCTAATCCAGACCCTTTCAGAAGGATCCCCTAATACCGGTTTTCACATGACGTCGTTAGAATTCAAACTACAAAATTTGTAAGCTTTTACGTGACGTGCCATTTACACGACGGCCGAGAGAGCTGCCATGATGGTTAAAAAGTGACTTATTTCGGGACTTGGACTATCTGAACTGTGCTTGTATTAGAACACAGTCCTATTTTAACGTTTTTGAGTTCGAGATAAATTCACGCTTGTGTAGCAAAATTCAGTGACAGATGATTGTATTCAAATCGAGCCTCCATCAAGTTCCCTCTTCTAGTGTCTTGATGGGTTGAAATCCTCTTCCACCGATAGAAACACCACTAACAATACAGCGCATGCAGCCTGCAAGATCCCTCTGATCGCTATAGCTGAGCCAGCGTTACACAGGTCATGCGTACAGCAATGAACCTCGCACTGGGCGTCATGAGTCTTGGCAGCTTTACATACTGGGTTAGTTGTATTCGTGCACTGTGACTTTATCTCACAGAACTTTGTGTGAGTTTGTCTGTCATGAAGCTTATGGTCATAGAACACCTTAGAGCACGCTTCTTCATGTTCCTCCGGACACGTGACTACCTCTCGGTTTTCGTCGCATTGATGCCAAGACATTTCACTGTAGCACTTGTAGCACTTGAGGCTTGTCGCTATGGAGAAAGGCGTTCAATGAATAAGTATCAACAGAAACAGAACTAGAGTAGATACGAAAAATGTTCTCCCCACAAGTACTTTATCTTTTCTATTCTATTTAATTCCCCCTGAACAAGAAGCAAAAATTATAATTTCAATATCTTTTTAAAATTTTTATTTTGCCCCAGTATTGTAAATTAATGAAATTTTGTGAGAAATTAAAGAATGTAAAATATATAAAAAAGTCAGCAGAAACGGAAGCAGGGTGAAAAATGAATAATTATGATAATGATGATAATTACGACTACAAACTTCTAGCTGACACGTGTGCCGTTGCCATGGCAACGTCAATAAATCTAAACAAGTCTTTGGAATCGGTTTTATTTATTAGCAAAAAACTAAGGTCGTTAGATTTTCTCTACAATTTGCATATAACAAGCGCATTTCCGAGAAAGCCATTCCGCATTTTGCATTTAACTGGTTTCTTTCGGTTACAAAGAAAAATCTGAGAACTGTTGGGTTCTGTACATCGAGACCTTTTCTAACATACCTTTATAATTACAGACTAAAACTGTCAATCCTTTGCTTTCAATTATGAAGAAAAAAAGGAAAGACAATGGGTAGGCATGTAGCAAATAAAATGATCGACAGCATGTTTGTTTTTGTGCTGTCCTTGTGGGCGCGCATCTAACAAGAGCGGTGCAACAACTGTCTCCCTTGAATAGCCTTTTTCACGGTTAGCTCTGCTCATTTGCATTACAATAAAATCTGGCATGTATGTGAGGCAATTTCGGGCTATTTTGCAGTTTTAGCCCGAAATTGCCTCGCATCCACGTTGGATTACATTGTAATGCAAATGAGAAAAACTAACCGTGAAAAGGGCTATTCTCCGGTGAATGATGACGTCAGTTTAAATTTACGTCCGAGCTTGTGATTGATCACCGAGGCTTTTGGGGAACCGAATTCGCGGTAGATTGAAACTTAAAATAGATCGGTCGGTGAAAACACCGTGATACGAAAATGGGTTAGTTGCATGCTCTTATAGTGATGGGCTCTTGATCATAGAACACAAAATATTAAGGGCGCGTTCGTTTGGGATATTCCGGAATAGGAATATATTCCAGAATATATTCCGGCTATTCTGCTTCTGGGAGTAGAATAGCCGGAATGGAAATCCAGGTATTCCGGAAAGAGAATAGCTCCCAAACAAACGCTTTCTAGCATTATTCCAGTTATTCTTATTCCGGATTGATCCCAAACGAACGCGCCCTAAGAATCGCAATTGGTGGGAGGTTAACCAGTCGGCTATTAGCACAGTGCAGTCGAGGAGTTGAACTCGGGACTATCAAAAACATATCCAGATAGCGGTAGGGTGGAGGATTTGAAACAGGGACCTGCAGATTTCAAATCGAGAGCCCTAAACCACTCGGACACGCCGCCTCCCTACTTAGTGATTTGCTACAGATATGAAGAAAACGATCTGTCTACAACTCCCAAGATGGTTTACGAAGCAGCAACTTATTAGTTTAGCGCACAGGGAGACTAGTAAAGTACTAATGGCACGAATTCGAATTCAACCGGATGGTTCAGACTATTTTTCCATCCACTTCAAAAACGGGATACTAGTCCATCGAAGTTCAGAGCTACCTTTTCTTTCCGTTTTACGTTCAATTCAATTTTTTAGTGTGACTGATCTCGATATCAAACTTATCGAAACTTAAATTAGAACGAATAACCCGTTTTAAGTTTGAAAAGCAAACAAAAAAAGTTGGATAAATATAAGACCTGGGTTATTTAGCATTTGATGATTAATTTTCCGACAACTTGACTTCGCCATGCCATGCTTCACGATGCCATTTCCTCGCTCTACCAACGCACGGTGCATTGGTAGAGCGAGGAAATGGCGTCGTGTAAGAACACAAGTCGGCAATGTCGGATCAGGCCAGTATTGCAGTGTCACGTTTATGAGCGAAATAATTCACTGCTTCATTGTAATGTTTCCCTCCAGTAGACGGTAGAGGAGTGCGAGAACGATTACCGGTAAATTGAGCGAGCAGTTTGACCTACGATTAATACACTAGCTGTCTAGGCCTCTATTATAAGAACTGATGTTTACAAAACCTGGGTGTATGGCGACTGGATGCTCGCGTCTATTTCTTATCGTTAGGAGCCAGAAAAGTTAAAATGGAAATGGGATTTGCCTAGTTTTCACTGGGAAAATGGGAAAAATAGGCTGGGACAAGAGCCTGGCTGGGAAGGGATTAAGCCAAACTGTTGGCTGGGAAATGGGACTTACACCCCCTACCCTATTTATGTTTTATGTTTCTTCATTATGATTGCAGTTTGATAACCCAACAGATGCATACAGCCGTTTCATCAGTTTGACATCAGACATGGCATGTATTACGTATTACATGTATAATGTATTATTATAGCACCAGACATCACATGTATTACGGACCAGAGTCCACTTTCACCATTAACGTTAACACCACGAAACTTCCGTTTTATACGTACGTGTCTTTGCGAATGTCCCTGCATGGCGTGTAATGAACAGTGTCTTCGTTTACCACGCAAATAAGATTTTCTATGTTAGAAAAGCGATCTTAATTATGCATGAATTAATTTCGCTTTAATTTAGCAAATGCAATGCTATAAACGGATTGCGTTTTACGGCGGAAAGAGAAAATAAAACATATCCTGCAATTAAAACACAGCAAGACACTGGGAACGATTATTTATTTTTGTTCCTTCTTCCTTCTTCCTCAATTACCAATAATGATCTGCTTTTAATTTATCCTATACTCGTTTGTTTTGTAGAATGGAGATTAGAACAAATATCATCAGCTATGATGTAAACTCAACGAGGAAAAAGGTTTTCACCCAAAACTGACTGGATGAAAATGTTTTGTGATTTGGCAGCGTCAAAGGCTATAATTTTTTCCAGCGCGCAAACTTTAATTTTATCTTCAAATATATTCAGAACGCTAGCTAAGAAATAAGGTTAAATAAACGAATGCTTTGAAGGAGTTAAAAATATTACCTTTTCTATAAGTCGACGAGCCCATTCAAATTGAGTTTTCTTAGTCATTAAAAAATTTCCTTCTTTCATCACGGTGGTACAGCAGCCGTGAGCATGCAGTTGTTTGAAGTATATATATGGTTGGTTTAAGTATCGCCATATTTAACTTCCCGGCTATTTTATTACCCCCACAAGCAGCAAAGCTTAAATCTCTATGGTGTTTTTCTTACTACCTAACTACTAACAGGGTTTGAAATCATTTAGTTTCAAGTCAAACATAGCAGTTGAAGCTATTGCTCTTCGACGGTTTGTACAGTGTGCTCAGGGCCGCATCCAGAAAAAATGTGAGTGCGGTAATGTCAATGGTTAAATTCTTTTTCTGGGTATTTAGCAGTGTTTTACCTTTCCCTTTTAAAAAGAAGGCCGTGCAACGAAAACAAAAGAAGTGACTGAGGCAAGTGCCTCGATTTGTTTCATACCGGTTACGGCCCCGCTGATCTGGTTAACCTGAACGTCTGGTCGCGACTTAAGCACAGATTAAGGCCTGCGAAAGTAAACCTGGCATCTAGAAGATGAGGTTATTGTTGCTGTTGTTATTGTTCCGAATGAGTTGCTAAGTTCCTAGCGTATCTATCACCTACCTGAGAGAATATACAAGAAAACCAATGAGATGATAAGGAGAAACTTAATGGGTTTCATAATGCTTGCTTGGTAATCGGCAATATGATAACAGAGCGGAATCCATATGGAGAATGGCCTTTCCATTATTGAGAAGAAATCCGTAAATTAGCAAGTGAAATTTTTGTGGCATGAAATATTTCTAACCAATCATAAACACACAAACTGACTGCATGTCTACTGAATTGGCACCTAGCTGCTGCTGACGTACGCTCGATCGGAATATGACTGCATCGATTATAGAGATCGGTCCCGCGTTACAGAAAACCCGTTACATCAACGATTCGGTTTAGCACGCGGGGCGCTTGTCCAAGGCGCTTATTGAAGAAAGAGCCGGCGTTTATTCGGGACGAGATGTTATTTCTCTTTTGACATACAGGTTTGAATGTGTAAAACGAAAAATAAAGAAAGGGAAACAAAGATATTTCCTTTGATGGACTTCCGCTCTCACATGTAGCATGCGCAGTCGAGCGAGACTCTTATAACACCAGATAATTTGGTTTTATCAACTGGGTTGATAATGTGAATTGGCCACCGTAAAGAGATTCGGAAGCTGACGTTTCGAACGTTGGCCTTTCCTCGGAGCGAATCGAGGAATTATGGGTTGTGTGTGGTTTGAATGAATGAAGGAAGGAAGGAAGGAAGGAAGGAAGGAAGTCAGATTCAGATCGTTTCCCGTATTTCTTCGTTCTCTTTTTATTTCGGTCCACGTCGATAATAGACCCTTTGCATAAATGGCGCCTTAATTTGAATAACAATACTTGGTACATCCTTAGCCTCACATTCATGTGAAATTTCCTTTGTCTTGAAACATGAATGTGAGGCTAAGGATGTACCAAGCATTGTTATTCAAATTAAGCCGCCATTTATGCAAAGGGTCTATCAGTACACATGAAAAGCACTTTCGAAAGGGGTTGCAGTAGTGAGTATGCTTGCAATAAAAAAGCAAACGTCATACTACCTCCTGTTAGTCAGTTCTCTCTAGGAAATCCGTGAAATCCGTAAAATCCACCGTGTCCTAGAAAAAGATTTGTCCGTCGGCTGCCTAATCAAACTGGAAGTTCACCGCCAGTCAAGAAAAGTGTACTTTGGCTGGATTTCACGGATTTCACGGAAACTGTTGATTTTCATTTAAATTAAGTTCTTATCTTTCAAACTGCAAGTATCTTACATTGATATTAAAAATATGTTATTATTTGTTTCTTTCTATAAGAGATACTTTCAGATAAAAAGAAATGTATTACATTTATCTATCAAACATTTCCGTGAAATCCGTAAAATCCACCGTGTCCTAGAAAAAAGATTTGCCCGTCGACTGCCTAGTCAAACTGGAAGTTCACCGCCAGCCAAGAAAAGTGTATTTTGGCTGGATTTCACGGATTTCACGGGAACTGTTGATTTTCATTTAAATTAAGTTCTTCTCTTTCAAACTGCAAGTATCTTACATTAATATTAAAAATATGTTATTATTTGTTTCTTTCTATAAGAGATACTTTCAGATAAAAAGAGATGTATTACATTTACCTATCAAACATTTCCGTGAAATCCGTAAAATCCACCGTGTCCTAGAAAAAGATTTGCCTGTCGACTGCCTAATCAAACTGGAAGTTCACTGCCAGTCAAGAAAAGTGTATTCTGGTTGGATTTCACGGATTTCACGGAAACTGTTGATTTGACATGTCTAGTACTTCTCTTTCAGTTTGCGAGAAGTTGAAGTTCCATAGTTCTTTATGGGAAACCTATCTTTAGGCCACACATTATAAACAAAGCTCTACCCTATGAGTTGACTTGGGGATTTAATTTTTTGGTAGCCGAACTCTCATTTCCCAAAATGACATGTATGCATTCTTCCTAGTTGTTTGTTTGTTTGTTTCACGTTAAGAAAACTGTATTTTGGTTGGTTTGCACGGATTTCGTGGAAACTGTTGATTTTACATTTAAAGTACTTATCTTTCAAAACAAGTAATGATAATGATGATTGTCACAATAAACTGGAAGTTCCTTCTAGCCTGTTAAAAAGTTTGTCCCGTGGCCGGATGTCACGGATTTTACGGATAAATCATTTTCCCTTCAATGAGTGGTCTCGCTGAAGTTGTTCCTAGCCACCTTTATGTCCCTGTAAAACGTCTGATGTGCATTTTTTTGAAGTCAGTGTTGTTTTGATTTTTCTGTTCAACCTCGTTCTGTTTGTCTCAATCAGATATTAGCTTTCTGAACTTTGACAATACAAGTGACACTATATTACGCAACGAACCGATCGAGAACAGTCGCTGTTTGCATGCTTAAAGTGCAGTGTGACTGCAGCTGAAATGATGTAATCGCCAGATAATAAAATCAATGGTACCTATTATCTTGATAGATAATAGGCCACGTTCGATATATCAATATTCTGGCATGGCTCCGAGGCTTTCAAGAGCATGAAAACAATGAATTAGCCTCATGTTTTCTTGGCGTTCACTCAAGGAAAACGCCGAATTAACAGAACGTTTTCCGATATCAGAAAACGGGCGGTTAATCCAGGATTTATCTGGTATTCACCGTTTGGGAAAATTAACGGTGAACGAGGGTTTTCTTGCCGTGATAGTTCTCCTCATTTATAGTAAATCTGCTTATAATTTAATGGAAATACCTTATATTTTAAAAACAGTCTCGTTTTAAGCTTTTCATCATCATACAAATAAGTCAAGAAAGCATTTCAATTTTTGTGCAAGTAATTGCTAATGAAAAATTAATGATTAAATTTCCATATTAATCTTACAAGACTTACAAATCCAAGTGATAACCAACCCGTGGTGACCTTCCCGATATGGACGCGACCTACCAACATGTCGTGACAGTTCGGTAGCAATTTACTTACTGCGGAACGGGGGGCTCCCTTATATTGGTTATATAGATATGTGCCGTTGGATAGGGTTGGCCATTTTTTAGGTTCTTGATCCTTAAATAGGTTATCATTTTTGTCCCTGTTTAATTGCATTGTGTTTAACGTGTGATCCTTAGAAAGGGTACCTAATATATAGATTTAGGCCAGCATAAAAGCGTATCTCCTTGGCCAGGTTGTTAAGAGTCCGATTAAACTAACCCAGGAAAAGGTAGAATTTTGATTTGAGCTCTGTAACTTTGCGGTGAGGTTTTCTGTTGTGAGTTTTTCAAACACAAAACAAAGCAGCAAAAAAACATTTGTATAGAAGAAAAAGTTATCATTCGAATAAATTTTAATCCCTGTCTAGCGTCAGCCAGCTTCCGAAAAATCCTGCCTTGTTTTCGACAGGTCAACCTGACATGAGCCCCCGATCCAATCGAAAACCAGCACCAGCACTCAAAAAAACACATGACCTTGATGAGTGTAGCCTTGAGCCCGCGATATGGTCACGTGATCATGATTGTTAGCAGATACCTTGTTTTGACAGGTGTCATTTGCTCATAACATGAATGTCTAATATCAAAGAACTACACGGTAAACCAAGGCTGCATGTCTCTATCGACCTATTATTTTGAGTAAGGCCGCCATGTTGCGCGACTCCACCGTCGCCGCCGTCGTGCGCACGCGCCCACGAGCAATACCGCTGCCCATGATAACCATGAGAAAATCAATTCATGGGTTTCTTTTTCCCTATATGGTTATGGGGCTTCGGGCCCCGGAGATCGGCTATAATTGTATCGAGGGTGGCTGAAACTAACCGTCGACTTCATTTACGAGAGTATGCTGACGCATGTCAAAGTTCTCAACGTTGCACCAATTCCTGCTACTAATGATTCACCTAGACGATGAAAAGGTAATTGACAACACTGATGAGCAAAGTTTGTGTCCCTCCAAAACTCTCTCCTTCTAGCTTTTTATTGAATTTTGCAAAGTGTGAATGCTAAAGTGGGCACTTCTCTTTTTCATCACTGTGCACCTCTAAAATCTTTCAAGAATATCAGAGCCATGGCGTTGATATTCGTCAAAATCTGTTAGGCCTACACCCTTCGGCGACACGTTACTTAAGTACAAAAAGACCCGACTTGTTTCTACAACTGAGCTCGGATTTGTCCGATACCTGATAAAGCCCAACAATCACTCAGTACCTTAAACCTTCTTAGTACGTAAGCAAAGACTTTATTTAAAGAGGGTTAAAACTGACTTAATACTTTAGCCAAAGGCTAATATTAAACTTGTGGCCCTCAGAAAATAAAGCTATGAATACAAATATGTAAAGTAATAAAAGTTAAAAAAGTAAAATTATGAGAGACGCGAGTATACATTAATTACAATAAGATTAAAAACTTAAATTTAAAAAGTTAAATCCTAAAATGCTCCAAATGTTGCTGCGCTGTGAAGATCGTTTTGATTGAAAAAGTTTAGAGGACTTAAGGGAGTCTCATTGCTTCTAATAGGGTCAGATAGAATTATAGCTGGCGTACCGCGTTCTTCTATTATTGGTCCCACTCCTTTCAAAATAGTTTTTAGCCAAATCTACAGGCCTTACTTGCCACGACAATATGGCGGTTTGCAAAAAACAGTCTGTTTTCAGAACCATGAATTCATTTACAACTGAACCCAGTATCCCTTTTAATTTCAAGGTTAGCTTTTTTTATGTGCACGACCATGTAATTCAACACAGATGCGACGCAGTTAGGGCTGAAACTGCAAAATTGCCGGAAATTGCCTGACTGTTGACCTGTTGATGAAACATGTAAGAAATTTAGAATTAAAATTTGTGAGAGGTAATATGTCTACCCTCGAGGGATAATTATGAATTGGCGTTTTGAGTCTGTCAGCGAACCGAAACAGAAATCTCTTTGAAAAACACTGAACCCAACTGACCCAATCACTGATAACCACTTGGGGGGATAACAATTTACATTCCAAATTATCGAAGTGTTGATCACAACATTTGATCTTCGACCAATAGTTCCAGACCGCCTTATTACCAACAGCGTGGTTATTGGATATGCATATACTGATTATCCTGCTCAAAGATGTATTAGCGCTCAAACAGACTGCTCCCAAACTCTGAGAGTTCGATACCAAAGGTAAGATTGTCCAGCTTGTTTCTTTTACCGGCTTCTCTCGAGTATCATCTGGTCCTTTCGATGAAACTACGTTAACATGTTGCGATGCCAACTTCATCATCTATTCGTGGTCTGTGCGTTCTAGAATTACAAATATGCTCATTCATTTGTGTGTCGCTGTAAGGACTGTTAAGTTTCGTTTTTTTAAGAACTTTCGGTGACTGGTACACGGTTTGCTTTTCCGGCTGTCGCTCGGGCATGCTTCACGACAGACCTATTTATGGTAGAGTTGGTCCTGAAGTTGAAAAGAAGCCGGAGTACGCGGCATGGAATATCATAGTCGGAGTTATAGTCTAGCCTTTGTTCAGTTATCGAGGCCATAGGTTATTTGAATTTAAACTTTAAACGTGAATAGTATCAAGCTGTTGTCAAGCTGTTACTTGTCTTATTAACAAAAAAGCAAAGGAATATCATCCACAGAAATATTCAAATATTTGTCTATTTGTATTACCGAATAGCTGATCAGTCGTGGTCAGTTCTCAGTAGGAATAGCCTTTTTACGCAATTCCGCCCAATTTTGTCGCAAAATTCCCATAATGAACAAATCAAAATCGGAGATATGGTCGAGTGACAACTCCTAACAGGTAAACTCCTTAAATATTCGCTTCTTGGCATGAATTTGTAACCTGCATACCATCGAATTTACATACGGACACAAAACTATCTTACAAAAGCAATATGAAAAATACTATTCAATATCATCTTGCCTGATATGCTGAGTCGAAAGGCTGCCATTCTCCTTTCCACATTTCTGACACTCACTTCAAGCGTACAGCACGTATATTCTTCACTTTGATACCTTCTTTAATAGACCAGGAGCAGTTGTTAATTCTTTGCTTCTGTCAAATGATGGCCTCCCGTATTCTACGTCTATGTATTCCCCGCCAGATTCTGACTGACTCTTGACTGATTTACTCTTTCAGTCTCTACCATTGAGCTATAAGCCCTTTGGATCATTTTCGTTTCAAAGCTACCAATATTATATCATGTTACCATAATTCTATGCAGGTAGTTAAGTTTACTGATTAGCTAAAGCTAGCTCTCTCGCTCGCCATAACTTGTGTTTACTACGCGATCTTTCCTTTTGAAGTTTAAGATGAACTCTTGCATGTGCTAAGTTTAACTCTTCTTATATATTTCCAGGGGCATATGAGGTAGTTGACTTCATAGGATCTTTCAGCATGTTAGAAGAACAAGACACCCCACAGTGCTTTAGGAAAGTATCATGGTTCTTTATTGGAAAACGTTTCAAGGATAGTTCATGGTCATGGATCGTATGTGTTTCATCCGCGGTTTGTAACTCTGTCAACCTTGGTATGGCTCTCAGCTTTGGTGTTCTGTTCCCGGTATATTGATGGACTACTTTGAAGAGACCAGAGAGAGAACAGGTTAGAAAAGTTAAGCTTGTCAGTAGTCTGCTTTGGGACAAGCGCGTAGCCTTTCAAGTGTACCAATTTCACTTTTTTGCACTCAATTTCACTTGTTTGCACTGATTTGGGATTAACTGACATGTTCTTAACCAATCAGAATACAGAAATTGTTGCTTGTATTTCAAGACGGAATATGCAGATAAAAACTTCGGAAAGTAAAACAAGTTTAGTTGTATGAAAATTGAATAACAAAAAGAGAGATTCTAAAGCCTATCAAAGCTTTTTCAGTGAGGTTCTTTATTTAGGTGTTCGGTTTGCGACGAAATTTATGCGGCGGTTTTGCGGATTTGCGGCTTTGCAGGTTTTGGCGATTTTTGCTCGGATTTACGGTTTCTAATAGGCCCTATATCCCCCTCCTTCAAGTCTGCTGTGGCCAAAACAACTTGAGACCATCTCGAAGGACTTCTAGCAATAACTTGTGCTGTTCTTTGAACGAGTGGTGTCGGAACGTTTGTCTCGAATATATGGGATTACCCTCTGCCGTAAAGGTCGGCCAAGCGGCCAATGTCTGTGTTGCTGATCAGCCTATCGCTGAACCAACGCTACGAAAGGAAAAACTCTTCCTTTTAACAAGTCTTAGATTTGACTAGATTGACTGAAGATAGAGGTCATTGAGTATGCAAGCTTTCAATATAACTATCTTTGTGAACGTGTTTGCATTTCACGCATTCTGAGTGAGTTTGCATCCCGATTTTAACACTCATGCAATCGGACACCGCGTAACATTTTCGGGCAAGAAGGTCTCCCCGTCCCGCTCCCCTCCACGTCCGAAGGTGCTCGTGCGCCTGAGGTTAAATGAAAATGTGCTCTCCCTACAGGTTCGTTTTCGTGCGAATCAAAGTCATTTTCATGAGAGACCTTTTAACGGAGACTTGTTTTGAAACAGAGAAACAAGGTAATTCGGAAGAATCCTATTCAAAACAAAGGTTTAAAATTGGAATTCAAGTTATTTTGAAAATAAAATAAATAAATAAATACAACGATCTAAGCTATGGAAAACGACGGCAGAACGATTGTGTCCTCAAAACCCTGAGGTTAAACACCCCAAAGGAATAGCTAACTATATTAAGATCAACAGATGAAAAGCGAAAAAGTCGAATTGGACAGTTCAAAGCCCTTATGCTCAAGCACTGATTTTTCCCTACAAGCAAGAAGATTTAAGCTATTGTTGTTTCTTTTCGCGGGACATAGTTGCGGCGATATTGCGAAATAATCACTGAAAAGACTGAACAAACGCTGCCTCAAAAGTTCGAAAACCTGGCTGTAAAATCCTTTCATAAGCCTCTTTCAGTTTACTCGTGACAGCAGAAAGAAGATGCCGAACCTCATACTAAACATTGTTCTGTGTTCAGTTGGTCCCGACCGAACAAGTCAGTCTGTTGTGTACTATGCTTTTCTTTGTTTTTTTTCTCCCTAGAATGCAAATATGGCGGACAGCGCGTCGGCGCCCGGCACGACTAGCGTAAAAGCGAGGCTAGTTGGGTATTGGTGTATTATTTTGAGACTGCTTCTCCAGAAAAGTCTTGCCTGGTCTGTTTCATTTCGTTACGCCTACGAGTTTTTGAGTTCCTGAATGCCACAAATTCGCCTCTGAGGGGAAAACTGACGAATGAAAAGAGTTCACAATCGCGGGGGAACTGTAAAAGTTTGTTTGTTACATTTCAGGCTAGAAGATCTAGACTTAGAAAATGTGTAGCCGATCGCATTTAACTCCAGGTCGGTGTCATTTGGCTCAAAGCTTTAACCTGCTTCAACGACGGGGGTACTCGAAGTTCAATTGCTCGGTGATTCCACCGTAATATTTGATTGGTGCGATTCAGTCTGAGCACGCGGGCGTAAACAGCTTCTTCTTTTGAGGAAGAGGATGTTTTTCGAGAAGAGCTTTTCTTTACCTTGGGGAAGGTACTGGACACAGAATCGTGTTGGCACACCCGACACCACTCGAGCTCGCCATTTAACTCGGATTTTTTTAAGATATTCCAACCTGAAAACGTAGCGGACAAACTTCAGTTCCCTCAGCGATCGTGAACTCCGAGCACTTCCTTCGTCACAACAAATTGCATGAATCCACTATTTTTTCCTTAAAAGCGATCGTTGGACAATTTCCATCTCTCATGGTGGCATTCAGGAACACAAAATCTCGTAGGCATATCGAAATAAATCAGACTAGATCGTTGACGAAGCAAAACCTTTCTGGGGACGCATTGTCAAAACACAACACTGAGCCCAACCCTCAGTTTCATACAATGCAACTCGTCCCGGGCGCCAACCGAGTGATCCGACATATTTGCCTGTTTCTTAATGCTGATCAGCGTTTAAAATATTTGTTTCCCGTTATCGCAAATGTCGCCAATGGAGAACTTTTGGAAAGGAAAGTGTAGCGCTCCTTTTTTTTCGTAAACTAAGGTTCCCGCAAAAAGAAATAACGATGAGTAATTGAAGATGAAAAATAACTATCACTGCTTAAATAACGTAATTATTTTCAGCTTTTGTCGGCTCAATTGGTCTGGGCATGGTATGGTTTGCAAGTCCGCTGGCAGGCTATCTGTGCGATCGCTTTGGTTGCCGCGTCACATGTTTCTTGGGAGGTACGCTACGCATTGCGGGTCTGGTGTCGTCATCATTCGTCCAGAGCCTCACAATGATGTACGTCACGTACAGTGCCTTGTACGGTTTAGGAACTTGCTTCATATACAATCCCTGCTTTCTTGTAACTGCTAAGTATTTTACAGAGAAGTTGTCTGTAGCTACTGGCGTTGTTTCGTTGGGCGCGAGTGTAGGAATCCTCTACACCGGACCTTTGCTTCAAGTCTTCTTAGACTCGTTTGAATGGAGAAACACTTTTAGAATAATGGCAGCAACATACGTCCTTGTTTGCACCTTGAGTCTGAGTTTCAATCCAAACGTAGAAGAAATAACAACAGTTCGGAATTCAAGCACTGGAAAGGACAACAAAGAGGAAGTAAGAGACGACAAGACAGGCATCTCTCTTTACTGCAGCGTGTGGAGCTTTCCAGCTTACACTGTTATTGTAGCGTCGCTCACGTTTGCCAGTTATGAGATGTATATTCCTTACATCAATCTGGTATGTTTAAAATACTTTATTGCAAGATGGGATCCGGACGAGTTGGCAATTACAAGTGAAATGCCCAGAGGTTCACACGCTCCGTGTATGGGTCTTAAGTAAATATCTAATATATAGATTAAGGCCAGCGTAAAAGCATAGCTCCTTGGCCGGGTTGTTCAGTGCCCAATTAAGCTAACCCAGGGCAAGGTAGAATGATGATTTGAGTTTTGTAACTTTGCGGTGAGGTTTTCTGTTTACTGTTTGGCTTTCTGTTTTGAGTTTTATAATCACCATATACTCAACACAAAGCAGCAAAAAACATTTTTATGGAAGAAAAAGTTATAATTCCAATAAATTTTAATCCTGGGCTAGCGTTAACAGGCTTCCGAACAATCCCGCCCTGTTTTCAACAAGTTAATCTGACATGAGCCCGCAATCCAATCGAAAACCAGCACTCGGTCAGCGGTTAACTTAAAAAAAAAACGCGACCGCGATGGGCTTACACTGGTGCCCGCGATATGGTCACGTGATATTCGTCAGCAGATACTTTGTTTTGTCAGGTGTCAATTGATCATAACATGGGTGTCCAATATCAAAGAGGTACACGGGAAACCAATGCTGCGTGTCTCTCTCAACCTAATATTTGGAGTATGGCCGCCGTGTTGCGCGACTCCTCCGTCGTCACCGTCGTCGTGCGTACGTGCCCACGAGCAATGCCGCTGACCATGATAACCATGAGAAATCAACTCATGGGTTTCCTTTTCTTTCCTTTAAGAGTATGGGGCTCCGCTTGGCGGTCCTTCGGGCCGCCGGAGCTCCGCTATAAGCGTTCTGCCACGAATGGCGTTCTCTGTTGGCCACGCTACTCACTGAATATTCTGTTGCAGACAGTGAGTAGTCTAGCAGGGTGCTGTTGTTAACAAAGTGGCTGTCGCTTCTTTGCGTTTTCAAAGTGTCTTTAAAGAGGATTTAGATAAAGCTGAGCTGACTAATAGATTTGCACTAAACTTAGGTTCTACGCTTTTGATTTTTATGTGTTGTAGAAATCTCGAGCTTAAAACGTTAGCATTATTGTTAAATGTACTTAAATAAAATATTTTAAAGCCACAGTTATGCAACACTTCTCCGTGTTTTGGTCAGAATCTGTATGCATGAATACATAATGTCGAAGAATGATTGCTTCGAACAAAGTACACTAGAGCTTGTGGCTCCTTAGGGCCTGTTCACATGGAGGTGGGGGACCCCAGGTAGGTGAGGTACCCCACCTACCTGTGGTAAAAGAAAGCTAGCCTTCACATGCAATACTTATAACCCCTGGGCGCTGGGGTGAGGTTCCAAATGCTTCCAGATTGTTTCCTTTACTCGGTGATAAACTTTCTTTAATAAGAGCTCGTTCTTTGTCCAGCTGTTATTTACAGTCACTGCTCATTTCATTCAAGGTCTTTTCGGGCTCAGTGAGCCTTTCAAGGCCAAATTCATCGAAGAAATCAATCGCTAAACTAAACATCGGCGTATCTTTGTGTACATCGCCGACAGACCCTGCTCAAAATCCTTTCCATTCACCTGAGGAAGGTTAGTCCTGTCTAACCGAAATATTGGGCATTGAATTTAACATTTTTATCCGTCCGGTCAGCCTTTCAATTAGTTTTATAATGGATAAATGCCCAGTTAAACATCACCCCACCCCACCTTCAGCATTCACATGGAGAAAACTTACCCCACCTAAGCGGGTTACCCGGCACGGCTGACCGGTTAACCCGCCTAGGTGAGGTACCCACCTCTCATGTGAAAGCAGTCAAGACAAAAAGAGAGATTGTATGGAGAGATTGGTAACCCCACCAAGGCAGGGGACCTCACCTACCTGGGGTCCCCCACCTCCTTGTGAACAGGCCCTTAATTAGTGTCTTTAACAAACAGCAAGATAATATGCGTTCCCTAACCACCTGGAGCTCTTCTTTTTTTGCACATTACTCAAATCTCTGGGACCGAGAGTGGAACACCGCGCAAATTTCTGTGCTGTTAAATCAACTTCATGGACGTTTTTGGGTCACGTTTTGGACATCAAATTGGGCGCACGAGAAAAATACGTCCGCTTTACTTAAGGTTACTTTTCTATACTTTGTTTAATGAGCCATTTCTTACGAGGTTTTTGCTACATTTTTTCCAGGTCAAGTACTGTGAAGATATCGGAATTTCTGCGCAGAAAGCTTCTCAGCTGTTCATTTTTATCGGCCTTGCCTCATGTGTCGCGCGACTGATGACGGGAAGACTGTGTAACAGCAAACGAGTTAATCCAGTGTACGTTTATCAGTCATGCATGGTAACTGCTGGTCTGTCCGCCTTTATGCTCCCCTTCACCACAAAATACTGGAGCTTAATCGTTTTCAGTGTCATTTATGGATTGAGCGATGGTGTTTTCGTAACAAGTGAGTGCTTTATTTTACTGACGGTAGTGGACAGCAGGAGAACAACGGCTGCTTTCTGCATCAACAATGTGTTCTACTCGCTTGCTGCAGCCGCCGGTGGACCAGTTGCTGGTGAGTTAATAGAGACCTTTATCATCGCGTTTACGGCAAACGGCAAACGGCTGCGAGCGGTTTGAGGTTTCCCGTTTGCCGTCGTCGCCAAAATTGACATTAGCATGGCGTTGACGTCTTTTGGGATAAAATATTTTCAAAAGCCTACCTTTTAAGGGCCTATCTACTTCAAGGTATTTTGAGATAAGGCCATTTGTCCTTTCTCTACAAGCTCGTCCTGAGAGCACAACGAGTTTTTTGTCTTCCGAAAAAATAGGGGAAAGTACCCTCGCAATTTCCTCATAATCAGCGGGAAGTTTTGGCCTTCGCTGGGCCACCTCGGTCGCCAGCATCACGTCTTGGCAAGTGTTTGGCCATCTAAAAAACAATTTCTAGAAATAGAAGAAGGCATACATTGATACAGAACTTCGTAACTGTGCTTCTTTGTATGCACACGTTTAGGAACTTCGAGCCACCATTTTGTTTTCAACTTCTTTCGCCCCTCGGTTTTCTTCGTTTTAGATCATGCAAAATACATTGTTTTTTAATCACAGAAAACGACACTTGGATCCATAAAAGGTAGAAAATTCATACTAAAAATGTCAAACGTGAGTTGGTTTCGTTAAGAGGCCAAAAAACCTTCCCGTAAGTCACTTACCGCTGGAGCGCCTTCTTTCCGTCGAAACCGAAACCGCAAACTGCAAACTTGACGGCAAAGCAGTGGTCACGTGACCTCCTCAGGTTCGCTGTTTGCCGTAAACGTGATGCTAAAAGCGTCTAATAATAGAGAGGTTAAGCATGGCGTTTACGTCAAAAGGCAAACGGCAAAATTGAAACTTTTGCCGTCTGTCTTCAGCTCTCTGTACAGTAGAATCAAAATATTTGTATTTGCAACAAATAGTAAGAGAAACTTTTCTATTTTTGCATGATTTATTTAAAGGATTACAAGAAAAGGATAGAAAATTAGAGGTGACCTTTCAGTGCCGTTTGCCGTCTGCCGTAAACGTCATGCTTAAACTCTAATGTTACTTCAAACCGAGCGCGAGAGTTGTCCTGGGGGAGACCAGGCCTGAGGTGTTGACAGAAAGTAAAGCACTTTGTTCGGCACAAAAATGGCCATCTTGACTAGCTCTTCCAATAAGTCCAAGAACTATAACAATAAACGAAGCTAAACGAGCTTCATAAAACTTGGCGACCATGGTTACGAGGCGATCTGGTGACAGAAATTTGACCAATCACATTGGACGTAGTAACTGCGAGATATAATAAAGCGATGTAGTCAAACCAAATCGATGCCGCACTTCCGTCTCCATCCTCCTCCTCCTAGCTTCCTAATCTCCCCCTCCTCTTTCAATGTTTTGGTCTGCTGAAAACCAACGCGTCAGGGGAGGGGCATAAGCACCATTCATTTGGGGAGCAGGGATGGCGCAGTGGTGAGAGCGGTCGTCTAACACAAATACGGCTTGGATTCGATTCCCGGACCCGGCGTCATAAGTGGGTTGAGTTTGTTCACGGTTCTCTGCTCGATCTGCTCCGAGAGGTTTTCTCCGGTTACTCCAGTTTTCCCTTCTCCCCAAAAACCAACGTTTTGATTTGATTTAGCCTCTCCGGAATTCGTAGTGTCTGTGCTCAGCTAGTAAATTTTCGACTTCAATAAAGTGATTGTTATTATTATTATTATTATTATTATTATTATTATTACTGTTGTTGTTGTTGTTGTTGTTGTTGTTGTTTTTAATCATTTTTTACACTTACAACATTTATGACAACACTTATTCTAAGCCTATTTGTACAATAACACAAAACCTTTCTGAACAGTCATACACTTCTATTACAATTAAATCTAAAGAATAGGGGATGGGGGAGCTTTTACAAATATTAAATAATTTTTTCAAGTTTATACTTATATTTAACTTTGTTGATGAAGTCGGGGAGTAATAGAAATGGTGAGTCATTCTGGAGCTTTTTCTTATAAATATAATACCGCAAAAAGAGGAGGGTGTAGTTCAGTTTCTTTATCAAGGTGTTAGAACTTGGGAAAGTACCAAAAAGAAGATCTTCAGTGTTTGGATAAAATTCAGAGTCATTCTCTGTATTGAACCATTGTAACACTTCTTGAGTAAAGGACTTTGTAAACTGGCACTCTGTAAACGTGTTGTCTATAGAATCCAAATCGCCGCAATATATACAATTGCTATCTGATTTAATATTAAACCTAAAGAGTTCCTTTTTAGTCACTACAATTCTATGAATGAATTTAAAATAAAATTCGGCCTAATTCTATTTTCTCTACAAGTCTTTTGTACCGATTTGAATATATTTATCCAGTTTGTTTTGTCCATAGGAACGGTTTGGTTCCATCTCTTTGCACCAGTTTGTTGTTCTTTATATTTCTTATCAACGATTAGCCAGTAGCAGAAGTCTTTGGATTTGGCTCGCAGTAAATTAATAGCTACGTTTTCATCTAAGTGAAAGGACTCCGGGTTCTCATTGTGTATCATTTCAGCACTGAAATCACTAGTTTTCGCCTTAGTTAGGAGGTGACCTGGAACAGCACAAATAACTTGGTAAAAGTGAAGAAAGGTAGTTTTTTTGTAGTGAATATTTCGACTTGAAAACAGGAAATGATAGGACATTTCCATTTTTAACTAAAAGATCTTTAATCGTTCTAATACCTTTCTCGAACCATTCCTTCCAGAAAAAAGGTTTACCTTCGATGCGGATTTCCTTATTATTAAATAGCATTGTATCTTGTCCATGATGGCATCCGTAAAGCGCCTTCAATTCATGAAAGAACAACAGAATGTCCTTATAAAAAGAGGGTACATTTTCAAAGTCCTTTGCGTCGTAATTACATGATAGGAGAAAATAAAGGCCCCCGTATTTCTTAAAAAAATAGTCTGGAACAAATTTCCAATTAGGGTGGCCCTCCCGTATGAGTCTTGGTATCCATGCTAATCTCAGCGCTTTGATCATTGTTTCTATATCCGTCATACGCAGCCCGCCCTTCTCATAGTCCTGATATAGTCCTTCCCTTCTTATTTTGTCCCTTTTATTTTTCCAGATAAATCTAAAGAGCCTACCTTTAACGTTACTTATAATATCCTTTGGAACATTGATATTTGAAGCTGAATATATAAGAGATGATACCCCAAGCGCTTTGATTATCATCACTTTCCCAAATAGTGTGAGATCTCTTGACTTCCATACTGATCCAAGTTTGTTTGCAATTTATCTATCTTAAGGCTGAAATTCATTTCATTATTTCCTCTCTCGTCATAGGAGAAATAAATACCAAGAATTTTGGTCGGACTACTGACCCATTTTAGGTGTAGCGGTTTGCTTTTATTGCCTGACCACTTCCCCAGCCACATAGCTTTAGTTTTCTCTAAATTAAGTCTAAGACCAGAGATTTCGCCAAAATCTGCTGCGATTTGTAATCCTTTTTCCACCGAAGATAGGTCGAAACACAGCAGGTTGGTATCATCTGCAAATTGACTAATTTTAATTTCCCTTTCAAATATTAAAATTCCCTTGACAGCACTGGATTGCCGAATTTTCATAGACATAAGTTCCGCGGCTAGTATGAACAGGTAGGGAGAAAGTGGGCATCCTTGTCTTACTCCTGTAGAAGGTTTTATCCAGTTGGTGGCATAGCCATTATTCAGTATCGCACTTTCTATATCAGTGTAAAAGACCTTTACCCAGTTTCTTAAGCTGTCGCCAAAGTTGTAAAGTTTTAGCACATGATGAATGCATGACCATTCTAAGGTGTCAAAAGCTTTCTGAAAGTCTAACGACAGTAATATACCAGAGAGGTTTAGCTTCCTTGTTTGCTCCATAACATCAGCAATAAGCCTAATATTTTCACCAATATATCTGCCTTTCACAAAACCTGTTTGATCCGGGTGAATCAACGATGGTAATATCGGTTCAATCCGTTTAGCTATTGCTTTGGACGCAATTTTATAGTCAACATTTAAGAGAGTTATTGGTCTCCAATTCTTCAGTTCTAATAGCGATGATTCTTCTTTTGGTATTAAAGTTATTATACCTCTACGTTGCGAGATTGATAACCGTTCATTTTCATACGCAGCATTGAGACTCTCAACTAAATCATTTCCAATTAAGTCAAAAAACTCTGAGTAAAACTCGACAGTAAAACCATCCTCCCCGGGAGATTTTCCCCTGCTGAAAGAGTCCAAGCTTTCCTTACATTCTGCGTAGGTTAGAAGGCCGTCTGCTTTCTCGCTGACCTCCTGTGAGAGACAAGGGACTTCTAAATGCTCTATATAATGATTGAATTGCTCCTCGGTAACATCCATTTTAGACGTGTAAAGGTCTCTGTAGTAATTTTCTATTTTTAACAAAATCTGCTCTTCCTCCTTTGTTATCTCCCCCTCTTCATCTTCTAATTCTGAAATTACCTTCCTACTATAATTTCTTTTTTCGAGATTGAAAAAATACTTTGTAGGTCTTTCGCCTTTTTCAACCCACATGCATTTGGATCGAAACTTTGCGGCTTCACCTTTGTTTTCATACATTTGTTGGAGTTCCTTTTTAAGATTGTCATACTGCTTCAACTCTTCGTCAAGAGACGTAATATCAGAATTGCTACAAATAATATGGTCAAGTCTATCCATCTCGTCCTTAATTATGAGTTCACGTTTTCTTGTTTCCTTTGCTTTTCCTTTAGCAAACGAGATAGTAAAGCACCTAATTTCCATTTTAAGCAGTTCCCAGTACATTCTTTTATCTTGAATATATTTATACTTTTCTCGAAATCCAGAATACTTTTGACGCATTTGTTCTACGTAATTATTGTCCTCTAGGAGAGTATTGTTAAACTTCCAAAAGCCAGGTCCCCTAGGGACTACTTTTGTCCAGTGTAAAGATAGAAAAACTGTCTTATGGTCGGGTGCTATCGAGGATTGAATATCAACTTTTTGGACATATTTTGTTAGATTTTTTGCCACAAGAAAAAAGTCAATTCTGGATCTCATTTTTAGGGCTTTGGATACGTACGAATATTTGTTTATGTTTGGATGTTTAAATCTTTGTATATCTACCAGATCAAAAATATCCATTGTCGTTAAGATCAGATTCCGGAAGCCAGTTGGTCTCCAAGGTAAACCACCTTTCTTGTCTTTCTTTGTTAGAGTACAATTCCAGTCACCTCCTATAATCAGTGTCGTTAATTCAGATTGGTCTATCAAGTGGTTGTTAAGCTCTTCTATAAATCGCAACTGCTCGGCTTGCTCATTAGGCGCATATATATTACAGAGTGACAATTCCAAACCATTGAGAATTAAGTTAATTAAAACTATTCTTCCCGAGTTGTCGCTTAGGGAATTTTTGATTTTGCTGTCTTCAATAACGGGATTTAATAATATGCAAGTTCCTTTACTGTGGCGAGTCCCATGAGAAAAAAACATTTCACCTCCCCATTCATTTTTCCAGAATGACTCATCATTTGGTTCCGAATATGTTTCCTGTAAAAAATAGATGGTAGCGTTTTGATCTTTAAGAAATGTAAACATGCAGCTCCTCTTGGTCGAATTTCTAAGACCTCTAACATTCAGAGAGATGATTTTACATACTTGTTTGTTAGACATCACTTTTCAAAAAAAAAGACAGAGATATTACAATACAAAATAGGCTTTCTAGAAAAAATACGAAGACAGATCGAACAAAAAAAAAATACGCATAGAAATGTGAAACACTGAACACAAAACAATAAAGTCCGAATTGGGTGCTGTCCTCTTAAGTTCTCCCACCCTTTCCCTCCTCTCAAAATTGATCAAGAAAAAAAATCGAGGCAATAAAAAGAATTACAGAGTAAGGCTTAATCATCTGCGGCTATTCAAATGTATCGTCTTGTCGAGCAGATCAGATAAGCCGTTTACAATTCATCTAAATCATACTCGCTGAAAATTCGAACAGGATTTCCGCTCGGTGATGTTTTTACAAAGATTTTCCCGTCGATTGTCCAGAAACTCGTCAAGAGTCCATCTCTTTTCATTTCACTTGCCCTCGATACGATTTTGCGTCTATAAACTGTCAGATTTTCATTAAAAAATATACGAGGTCCATCGGAACTTACCGCACTGGAATAGCCGGGAAATAAATCGGTTACTTTAACATGTCTTAATTTCACTCTTTCCTTGTATAAGCTCGTTTTCACTTTGTGGCTCAGAAATTTCACAATAATCGGGCTAGAGTTATTGCCACGGCGTTTGAGTTTGTGTGATATCTCAATGTCGGTAGGATTAACATTAACATTTAAAACGCTCGCCAATTTTAATACTACCTCTTCAGTTGTAGAATAGCACTGATCCGGTATACCTTGAATTTCTAGGCTGTTTTTCCTGGTGTACTGCTCCAGGTCATCTAGCGCTGTGTACAGATTTTCGGTTTCATCTTCTTGCCCCCGTAGTTTTAGTTTTGTTTTTTCCAGTTCGGTCTTCAATACCTCATTAGCTTTCGTCACCTTCTCAAACGATGTTTTCAGGGCACTTACTTCTCTCTCTTTAGATTGAAGAGACGACTTTAATTGCGTCAAGTCCTCTCTTAGGATGGCGTTTTCCTTAAGAATGCTCGAAACAGACTTTTGAAGGTCCTCCAACATGTTTCGTATATCGTATAGCGTGGGTTCAGCATCACACTCTTCATCATTGTCCGCCATATTGTCGCTTACTTCTTCCTGACCGTTAAGTTCTTTGTTGGACCTTTTTGCTGCGTTTGTCTCCTCTTCAATAGAGCCACGGTCTTCCCGTTTGTTTTTCTTTCCTGTTTCCCGTGTATTTTTCTTTCCTGTCATTGATTGTGGCAAGCTTACCAATGATTTTGCATAAGGGAGAAGAGGGAATTCACTGCCGCTCAAAACTCACGTCCGCTCTCACGGACGACACGCATGCTCTCTTGTTGTTGTTGTAGTCAGTTCACGAACGTTTACGAAGACTTGTTGAGTGGCTGAAAGTGTCTTAGAACATGTTCCACGATCTCGGAATAGAAAAACGCTGTAAATGTACGTCACGCTTACGTTTACTGACGTCTGAATTAAACAAAGAGAATGAGGGAAAGTGTTGAGAGAGAAAGATAACTAATATTTTATACGCTTAGGTTACTAACAATTGTTTTACAATAGAAAGTGATAATATGCCAAGTAACTATCACTGATTGAGTGCGGGGGTCATTCGGGTTAGTGGCTGGGTTATTGAAGACTTCCCAATACCAACACGCAACGTAATAAAGTAGGGCAAACACTTTAGTAGAAAACTACCTCTTGACAGGGAAAACAACTCGATAGTAAATACTTCTCCGTAAGAATATTTTTTGAGAAATCCAGAGTTCTTGAAATATGAATGATACCACAGTAGAAACTCAGTTTACCTCTGAGAACAGGAGGAAGGAATCCTACTTCTTATGGATTTTTCAAGTTCATTTCTTGATATATTATTGCTTCTTTTGTTCAGCCTTGATAGCGGACAACACAGGGAGCTATATCTACTCGTTCTACATGACGGGAGGAGTACTGTTTGCTGCTTGCCTGATACCGGTAATAATAATTTTCATCAACTGGCGAAAGTCTAAAGTTCACCCACAGACCTCGGAAGTAGAAGAACAAGAAGAGGAGGAGGTAATTGACACAATATCAATGGAGGTCCGAACGTATCGGGCGCAATGCTTTGGACTGGAGCCGCGCGATGAAATTTTGTCGAGAATGCGCAGTTCTACCACAAACCCTTAGTTGTCATTAACGTATATTTTACTCATCGTAACAAAAGGTTTCCAATAGGACATCTCTCTCGCTAATAAAGACAAACCCATTATATCAATAAATGTTGGCTACATGAGAAACTAGGACCCCAGGAATGCCATCAAACAAAGGGTCAGTTCAGTTCAGTTCAATTCAATTTGAATTTAAATTTAAATTTTAATTATCACAAACATTAAATTTACAAAGGTGTCAGAATATAAAGGTGTTTATAGAATACAGGAGTCTTCTGGCTCTTTGCGTCGAATGTACATAATTTCTATCTGACATCTACCTTGTTAGCATCTTGTTTTAGCTTAACTTCCGCAAGATAGCAATGTAAAATAAATGTCAACAACACTTCATGGTGATATGAGCTATGAATTGAGCTATCGATCGATCGAATTAAAACCCGATTTTATCTACCCCCTCTCCCGTCGTCCAGGTGTTGGTTCAGCGAATCATGGTAACTTTCTTTTGCAACTGTCTGAAGATGACTGGGCGCGAATTTGTCCGATACCACGAGCCCTACATAATTGGGGAGGGAGACCGTAAGCACCGCCATTTCTAGTATTGGGGTTGTCCCTATGATATGAGACAATGTTGTTATTTTGTAGGAAAAAATGCGCCATCGCATGCGGCACACACGCGTACATGCTTGGCGGACTTTTTTGCGGATATAGCACGGGGGAAATAGCGTCGATAGATCAAAGCGTCCCCGATGCGTGTTTTTCTGCCCTCTCGTGTGAAAACGCACATCGACTAAACTCATAAAATATCTCTCTTTTTTAAATGTGTGCATACAGCAGGAATACTCTGCAAAGCTACGATGACGCTTTTTCTTTAATCAACTGGAATAACGATTTGCGTCATCAAAACTCGCTGTTTTTGCATGCGTGTGGCAAGAGGAAGGAAGCTTTGAAGTTCTTAAATTTTGCTATATCAAAATATATCCAGCTTATGTATTGCTGTGTTATGAAAATTGCCACAGTATTGAACTGTTCATGAAGTATGTAAGAAGTTTTGAACAATCTTGTTCGTCTGACTATGAGAGCAAATATGTCTAACTAACTTTGAGGGATAATTGTAAATTGGGGCTTTAGAGTCTACAAAATACAAAAGAAAGAACACGCACGAATTTGTCTCTCTATCTTAAAGTGACTATGAAATGAAATTTTAGCCCCCTTTTTTTTATTCCAGAAAATTGAAGTCTATGTAGCACTGATTCATATTTGATCTGACGCGAAAAATAATTTTTGTTCCCTCCAAAGTTGGCAAAAGTACAGTTGTTGTTTTCCGAGGCCTGGAACTAGTGACGTCATAAGGTGTGTAAATTTCGATTGCTTCACTTCTAGTCAGTGTATTTCCTACGAAGTTAGCACTCACTGAGCCGTCTTTTTGGCGCTTTTATTTAGTGGAAAAAGTCCTCAGATGATGAATTATCCTTTGAATTCAATTCAATTTATTTCTTCTTGATGTAGTTACTTAATTTAATTACGAACATTTTGTAGTTGCTGACGATGTTACTATTGTATTAAGTAAAAGTGCCTGAGCATGGTGGCCAAATAAACCATTCGGTTTCCTAGTTGGCCCCATGTTACCTATTGATAATACATTTGATACAGGTGAGGAAACAGAAAGAGGGCGGAAACATAGAGCATAGTTAAAAATAATAATTCAAGTCGAGAGATAATGCTTAATTTCAGGAGACAAGTTACTTTGAATCAGTTGCTCTGAGAGTAAGAAATTTTTGATATTTTTAGAGAAAGTGTACACATTCAAATCTTTAAGGTTTTGTGGGATAGACTTCCAAAGATCAATAGCTCTAAATGAAGTCATTTGTTTGCCAGTGCTCGTCCTTACATGTAACTTATATAAGTTTTTTGGTATTGCATATCTAGTATTGTAGCTATGCACTTCGCTAGCATACTGGAAGGTCTTGCGAAACACATCAGGTAGTAGACCTTTGTGCCAGAGGTAGGCAAATTTTAAGACGTGTAGAGAATAAATGTTATATACGGTGAGCATGTCTAGCAAGTTCTACAATGGGAGAGGACTCTCAGTATCTTTACCACGTGTATTTTGCTTAATAACCTGGACTTTCTGCAAGGAGGAGATATATAGATGCTGTCCCATGCCAAAATTGCGTATGCTATATAAGGATAAATGAGGTTATATTAAATTTGCCTAAGTTGCTTTATAGATAGGTTATGTCTTAGCTTTGATATAATGCCGATATTCCTCGAGATTTGAGAGCAGATAAACGAAATATGATACTTTCACGAGACACAGTCATCAATCATTGCCCCTACATACTTAATATGATTTTTACGGACTAAGGGATGGCTCATTCTATCGCTATTTCTAATTTGAATATTTACAGGCATATCCTTTTTCCTGGTAGACTTAATTATCATGAAATTAGTTTTTGACATATTTATCGACAATTTATTTACATCGCACCATTCTTTCCCCCTTTCAAGTTCAGAATTCATTAGAGCTTCAAGAATTTTTAGGTTGCTTTCCGAGGCGAATCCGTTGGCATCGTCAGCAAAAATTTTAAAGCTTAATTTATCGGAGCAGTTGGGCAAGTCATTAATATAGATAAGAAACAGCAGAGGTCCTAGTGTGCTCCTCTGTGGATTTCCACAGGTCATAGTTTGCATGGGCGATTTTATACCTCCAAGTGCAGTGTACTGTTTCCTGTTTCTTAGGTAGTTATTGAACTATTTCAAGGGAAGGCCTCTATATCTAATACCATATGATTATAACTTCTTGAGTAATATAATTTCATGATTTACAGTGTCAAATGCCTTTGAGAAATCCAAAAAAAATACCATAGGTGGATAGGTTGTTATCATGGCCTTCCTTAGAGTGTCAGTAAGTTCGGCTATGGCTTGAGCTGTCAAATGACCTTTACGAAATCCAAACTGATATTGAAATAAAATGTTTTGTTTTTCGATATAGCTATTAAGCTGTTTAAATATCAATTTTTCAAATACTTGAGAAAAAAACTGATAAAGTTACCATTGGCCGATAATTCGTAGGGTCAGCTGAGTCGCCCCCCTTATCGACAGGAGTTATTTTTTTATTCTAAGTATATCGGGGACGATACCTTGTTCTAACAAATGGTTAAATATTTTTTTGAGTGCTTCACTACTGAAAGGACATGATAGCTTA
>JAHPZR010026034.1:0-15000 GCA_019787425.1 Platygyra sinensis
TAAGTAGCTCAGACGCCTTTATTTGATACTCCGACTTTCATGCTTCTCGCGGAGCAATCATCATAGATATAGTCATTGTAAAAGTAGTTAACCAATGGACGCCGAGGTCTCCCAGGTATGCATTATTTTCAGGTCAGTCTGTAGACAGGCGTAAATTAAATGACGGGACTCTTGACTGGTTCCTCGATTTAATAGTGAATAATACTTCATAATGATAAGAAATAAACATTTTTTGCAGACTATTTTGAACGCCGACAGAATAACTTTACCATTTAAAAGTTTTTATAAAGGTTCTCCAAAGGCTGGATAACGCTATCCACCGTGTTAACAAAACAAACTGCGCTATCCACCTTTAGAACAACCCGGGCCTGATACAGGTGCCTGAACTTTTAGCGCCAAATGCACTTGAGGTTTCATACTGCGACAGCACTTCCGGCCAAAGTGTGAGAGCTTGGTTGCTCAGCTCAAGATGGCGGCCAATCTTAACGCGGTGTGTTTTTGTTGTTCTTGCGTTATTGGCCGGATAAAGAAGGAACAAAACTTCACTAAAGGTAAAAAGTGCTTAGAAAATTAAGGGGTCTTCGTTTTAGAGTTTTTGGGGTCTTAGGGTCTTAGGGTCTTAGGGTCTTAGGGTCTTCGTTTTAGAGGTCTTCGTTTTAGAGACACCCCAAGAATCAAATACCTTGTCAATCTTCCGTACGAGTTTGGTCGCCTTTTAATATAGATTTTTTTTTAACTTTACATTTTATTTTACCCAATCATTGGTCCATTTATGGTAATTTTTAAGATAGTTTTATTATTTAATTGATTCTATAGATTTATTAATGATGTAATAATATGTGGCTTGTCTGGTACTCTGTTTTAAGCCTACCTCAGATTGAGTGGTTGATTAACTTGATTAAATTAAGTTCAAAGTGGAAGCATCAGTGAAATGGCTAAAGCTTGGCAAGTGCCTGTTTTGGTCGATTCGCCAAATGTCCATCCATGTTTTATTTTTTCAAGTCCCAACTAATTTGTGGGAAAAAGTATCTTGAAGGCAAGATAAAAATTGTGACCCTTGCCAATACATGGTGTCAGATCTGCATAGCGAAAGTTGTACTGTGTGTGTGAATCCCACCTAAAATCTGAACCAGGCAGGCTATCCGCAAAAGCCAGGAAAGCAAAGCACATGAATTCTTTATTCAAGATGCAGTCACAACAAGAATACATTTACGTACATATAACTTAAGTTAGATAAAAAGACATCCTGAACCAATTCCAGCCCAGTTTGAGTCATCATCAATGAAATGATCTGTGGTTCATTGCCTTGACATCAAAACAAACCTTGAAGCTATAGTTCTTCAAGGAAGAAAAACACCAAAGAAGAAATATTTAAACTGGAAAAAAAAACAAGGTAGGATGACTTTGAACGGGAAAGGCTGCATTGATAACCCTAAAAAGCTAAATGTTAAAGTTTTGTCACCCTTGGCAGAGCTCCTTCCAAGATTTAAAGAAATCTGTAATAATCGTGTGTTTCAGTTGTACCTCAGGAGAGCCTACAGCCTGTTGAAAACCACCTAAAGCACAGGGGGCATTGTAATCTTTTTTTGGCATTTTTTGAGAGCCATACACACTGCAGCTGTTCACAGTAGATGTTTATTCTTTTTGCCTTCTCATGAAGCTTGAATGTACCAGAAAGAAATATTTTTGCAAAATAATCATTATGAATACAAAGACTGAAAAGGTACAAAAGTTTATTATAGGGGGATAGAGGGGTTTGGGTAGAGGGACATTGTATGTGCTCATTTACCAGACGTGAAAATATTTTTGCAAAATAATCATTATGAATACAAAGACTGAAAAGGTACAAAAGTTTATTATAGGGGGATAGAGGGGTATGGGTAGAAGGACATTGTATGTGCTCATTTACCAGACGTGGAGGGCCATGCAAGCATGCAAGTTAAGGTTTGTAGGGGGGCATTGCACTCTTTTTTTTTGGCAGCTGGAGCTGTTCACAGTAGATGTTTATTCTTTTTGCCTCCTCATGAAGCTTGAATGTATCATAAAGTAATATTTTTTGCAAAATAATCATTACGAAGACTGAAAAGCTACAAGGGTTTATTGTTGAGTGTTTATTTATTTATTTATTTATATATATATATTATATATATATATATATATTATATATATATATTATATATATATATATATATTTATTTATTTATTTATTTATTTGTCAGGGACACCTGGGAGAACAGATTGATGAAGGTGCTCCCTGGTTAAATAAAGCTCATTATTATTGTTGTTGTTGCACATTACTAATTGTGAAACTTATGCAAAAGATTTGTTGTCAACAGGTAACATATCAGTTTGGTTATGAATATGTAATAAAAAATAGAAAACATAAGAGTCAGTCAGACTACTTGAGGGCGATAGTGGTGTAGCTTTAGTCCAAACAGATTCACATTTTAAAATGAGAAATACATTTGTAATAATATTGACATCTGTAATCAGTGTAATAATCTTCTAAGCACTTGCGATTTGTTTCAGGTCCTGCATTCTTCCAAGAGCCAAATTCAAGGTTGAGAGTACCCTAAGAGTGAATAAAATAAAATTTCTTTCTCTTTCAAGACTGAAGTTGTTTTGTATGTTATTTTAAGTAAATACATAGTAAACCCTTGGGACATGTGGATGGATTGTGAATAATCCCTTGTCAACCTGTCCAGGAATTATATTTTGATATTTTTGAGTAAATAACTTGCTTAAAGTCAGCAATGATACATAAGCTTTCATAATTCTAATGTGGAAATCAGATATGATATCTTTTAGCACAGCAAAAAATAGATATATTTGAAAAAAATACCAAAATGGAGAAATTTAAGATTTACAAAGAAATATCAACAGATTTTAACTATCCATACATTTTGCTAGCTTAGCATATTTTGTATAGCAGAACAAGAATTTCTCACTAGTATCCGTTATTGAAAATTCTGTTTTAAATAATGATTTTAGCCAAAACGTATAACATTTTGGACATCTACAATTTATTTCTGCTGGCAAACAAGAACGCGCGCGTGCTGCCGATTTCGGCCCGAAAATCCCCAGATTTAAGAGTGAAGTCTCGATTCTCATGTCGATCAATTTTGTGCTTAGAAAAATGGAGAGTAAAGATGCTTACCGATTCTATGGTCTCTTTCCAAGAATGATAACAGCAGCTCGTTAAACTCTGCCCGCAATTCTCAATTCAAATTGCGTTCCATAGTGCTTCCTTCGGTCCGAGGATAATCGTTATCCGGGCAGAATTGTCTGTGACATGGCACGCGAACGCAAACTTTCCCTTTATTTCATAGTTGCGACAGTATTTAACTCAATTCGAGATAAGTGTGTACCTCCTGACGACCCGCATTCATGGCATTGGAAAGCATTCGCGACTCTCTTTGTCCGCCATCTTGAATCCCTTGGTTTGTTGTGAAACCCAACACTCCAACCAAAACAGGCGTTCTCATTGGTTGAAACGTGAGTTTCGTGACGTCAGGGATGTCCTAATATATTGGGATATTCCGGACTGATAATTGTTTTAGTATATACCACACAAGCTTAACAACTAGTGGCCCAAAGAGTAACAACTTTATTTGTTGCAATATACCGACAAAAGCCATTTTGTTTTTCTTCGGCGGCTCGGAGGTAAATAGTACTTGGCTATAAATCACCTCCGAGCTAGCCAATCAGCACGCGAGAAAAGCACTATTCACTTGTGTGGTATATACTAATCCTGATTATTCACCATAAATCATTTTTTGTATTACTGAAAATTCCGTATGTCAAAAATTCGATTATTTCTATTTTTCGCACCAAAAAGGGGCGATTATTCGAGGGAAGGCGGTTATTTGAAGGAGGCTATTATTTAAAAAAATTCTCACAGGAGGTTGTGCGAAGGAAAAGTGAAATACATGAACATTACCATTACCATAGAAAAAAAAAAGACGCTTTGTAACCATTCAGTTATGAACAATTAAATGAAAATTGTTTGTTACCCAAGATGTTTGCTACCCAAGATTTTTAACTTGAGTGGAAGGGGGTAAGAAAAAGAGGAAATGGAAATTGTGAGGGGGGGGGGGCAATTATTCGAGGAAGGTAATTATTTTAGATATTACGGTCAAAGGGGGGTGATTATTTGAGGAAGGCAATTAATCAAGGAACAGCTATTATTCAAGGAAATACGGTAATGTCTGGTAAACTATACAGAAAAAGTATCTTTATTTACCAACAAATGTGTAAAATTTGTTGAATGGTGTTCTCCACCTTTGTATAGTTTAGGCACTTAATGAAAAGTGCTTTCATGGCACAAAGGTCACAAAGAGTAACAGATATAAGTAGGAGAAATTGTGGTCTATTGAGAATTTACTCCTTAGCTTCATTTAAATATTGTAATGTGATATTTTTGGACTTTTTTTTTCCAACAGTTCCTTGTGGCCCAACAAACCATTCTGAGAGAGACACTTCTGAAAAAAATGATTTTAAAGGTACTTGTGCTCTGTGCATAAATTTTTGTAGCAATATTTATTGACTGAGTGGGTGAACCAAGGCCTCTACAATTGTCAGATCTATTTTGAATGTTATGCCCATCATGACAACTATCCACTGAGTTTCTAATTATATTGCATTTTTAGCTCAATCACTGCTTCATAGTGCAATGAATGAGTATCATGGGCATCAAACATGGAATGGAATTTGTAGACAAAATGGAATGTGTGGACAGAAATGAACAAGGGATTCAAAAGAGGCTGCATCTGGAAGTAATTTTGCACACTTATCCTCCCCTTTAGTGCATTGTAAATTGAAAGTTAACTTCAATCAAGCTGAATTACACATGTTCAAGAATACAAATGTTTCTACAGTCTTATCTTTATTGTTCACAAGATAAAATGACATCCTATGTTAACTGAGCTCTTTTGTCATACAAAATAGGCTGTGAAGGCTCTTTGAACCAGGAGGATTGTAGTGCATCAAATGGGAAAAAGTTTGTCAATATAGCTGTTCTGAAAGGTAAATACATTATTAAAAGTAAACATCCACTGGATACCAGACAACTATTTCTTGATGTGAGCTTCCCTAATGACAACCTAGTATTTCATGTCAGCTCATAAGAATCTGAAGGGTTCTCAGCTAATAGGGTAAGGGTTTTGGGAAGTAGGTTGCACATCCCACACAATGTTTTGGGGGGAGTACCCCCCTCCCCCCCCCCCCCCCCCCTGGGAAGAACTTCAACTGGGTTCAAATCATTTAATCTTCTTAAATTTGTTGGCCTAATTAAAAGCATTGCATTTCCTGTTTAAGGCTTGCATGCCTTTTTTAAGAAGGCTGAAGACCAGTGTTTGTGTTACATAGGTCTTATTCAAAGTACTCAGACCTAACACATATTCCATTTACCATAGGCTGTGAAGGCTCTGTGAACAACGACCAAGATCGTAGATTACCAGATGAAGAATTTGTGCATAAAGTTCCACAGAAAGGTAAACATTATATGAATTAAACAAGTGTGTTAATTGTAACGAATATCCCCTGGATACAAGAAAGTAGTATATTTTTATGTTTTGAAGCCCAAGCATATAATTTACATTTCCTGTCACTAATAGGTTTTGGCAGTAATTGTAAGATGATTTTCCATGATTGAGCTTATGTTGCATCCTGTTCAAAGTAACATGGGCATCAATTTAACCAGTCATGAATTGTTAATAGTTTTATGTTTTCAAAACTGTAGGCTGTGAAGGCCCTGTGAGCCAAGGAGATGTTTGCTCCTCTGATGAAGATTTTATCAGCAAAGTTGATCTGAAAGTTAAATATTGTAAGTAACAAACTTTAAAGGCTGGTTCTCACTAGCACATAAGCATTAGCAATATAAGTCGACATACGCAGACACAGAAAGATGCTGATAATTAGCACCTTTTGTTGGAAACTTCCCTTTTAAAAGGTGCTAATTATCAGCATCTTACTACTTCTGCGTTTGTTGGCTTATGCTTATGCTTATGCGCTACTGGAAACCAGCCTTTAAAGAACAATCATGGGTTGCAAGAGAACAGCCACACACATTCCTTAATATAATGGCTTAATTAGTACAGAAATTTTTAGCCTACAAATATGTACTAATTTTTTGTCACCTGTTGTAAAATTAGGTTTATAGCTTTAACTCTAAAGGTGATTCCTCAGTATTGCATTGTGCATCCCCACTGCGCACGATTTTTGCGTAATTAGCGTGCACAAATAAGCGTGTGGTGTAGCGCATGCACATACATATAACATGATTAAGAGATTTCCCTAGGGCTGTAAGTTTGATAGAGAAATAAATGCTTCTGATAAACGAGAAGCCACCCACATAGAAAGGCTTGACATGCGTTCCAAGAATGTCTGGGTGGGAGGCTAATAATTGAGCAGGTGACCTATATTTTTTATTTCATAATTTGTATAGGTAATCATTTGGTTGCAAGTTCTATTTGGAATTAATTTGCACCTTCCACTTCGGCCAGTACAATTTCAGCTTTTATGACAACTGACAAGTATAAATTAATTTCAAATTGAACGAGAAAAAACCATATGATTACTTATTAATAACGTCAACATGAAAAAATTCGCATGGAGGAAGTGCCAGAAGATCTTTCTATGCCATATTTTGCCTTCGAGAGAACTTTCAACAAAGTTTACCTACACAATTTTTGTCATTATTTTACTTGATATCATTGGCTTAGAAAATTTCCCATTGCCTTTCAGCAAATCATAATCCAAAATTACTATGTGTAATTTGCACTGGTGTTACTCTTTTTTCACCGGTGTTACACTTGAACTGCACTGCTTTCAGCCAATCAGAATCAAGTAATTTTTTCATGTATGTTATTACAATGAGAACAGTACCTGCAATAACTGAGAAAAAAATTAGCGGAAATCTATGGCTACTTTTTTGGCAAATGAAGTAAGTTCTACAGGGGGGGACATAACGGGCTGAACACTGCATGTCCAAATTTATGTTTTTAAAGGATAATTAAAATATGCAGGGTATTTGAAGACATTTTTTCTATGATGTAGATGAATAAACGAATTCACAGTAAGTCAAACTCTGTGGTATAATGTGCTGCATTGAAAAATAATCGAGCTTATTTGTTGCACACTAAGATTGCCAAAAGTCACCTAATGAACCATATTCGTCAGCATTATGGCATGAAAGCAAGCACGTGCACGGTGACCCCCTCTTTTTTATTATGTTTTTAATATCTCCTTGACTCTTATAGCAACAGCATAAATGCCAAGTTTCATCAGAAATCAGGGCATACGTATTCCTTTACTTGGGATCACCTTAAGGATTGAATTATTTATTTATTATTATGGTATTTTAATTATTTGCTGTAACAATTTTTTTAACAGTTTTTATTTTTGTTTACTTAATACTTTTTTTTTATTCACAAACAGGCTGTGAATTAGGCTCTTTAAACCAAGAGGTGTTTAGCTCATCAGATGAGGAGTTTGTTGGCAAAGCTGCTCTGAAAGGTATCCAAAACACTGCATTATAATTGTATCATCAGTATTTCCCAAAATGGGAATTAGACTTGACTAAAAAAAAACCTCTGCAGGGCTGGAAGCCATTAAATTGACTGTGAAGACTCCCAGATCATGCTTGGCATATAATCCCTGGACCTCAATACCGTTTCCTTTGTTTTGTCCCACTGAGCCCACTCAAAGGCAAGAAAAAAACTAATATATTGAAATTGGCCTATTCTATAGATGATTTTGGAACAAGAAAATGATTTTTTTTTTCAGGCTTTATTTTCACTGCTGCTTGTGTATAACTGCAATGATCATTGATTTCTTTTTATCTTCCTTTGCATTTTAGTTATGTGATCTTTCATACCGTTCACTTGCATAATAAATAATGGTCTTTCGCCAGTCACTGGCTAAAAACCTGTTTGAAAAATTATTGTCCTGTATATGTTATCTCAACCAATTTGATGATGATAAATGATAATGATAATCAATTTTTCTAAATGATATTCAAATCTCTCAAATATATTTTGTTACAATTTCCCAGTAATTTATAGTTTTTGATTCCTTAGGCAAAGTTGAAATTAGTGATGACAGCGAAACTGGTACAGCTGATGATGAATCAAGTAAGGATCTTGCATGACCATTATTTCTATTTATTCTCTTTTGTATTAGTTGTTTCAACTTTCAGTTATGATCTTGATGTTTTGTATGCTCCAACATAAAAAAAGATTTAAGCACGACTAATACCAAACAAGGAAATTATTGACAGTGAAAAAGTAAATGACAATAAACAGATTTACTTAAATCTACTGGAAAAAAATATAGAAGGCTTGTAGAGCAGTTTCTCACTGCCTAAATCGCAAATCAACAAGGTTTGCTTAATTTTGCAATGTATATCTTTTGCAAGAGCCTTTATCAGTTTTCTCATTGGCACCTCGTTCCAAGATGAAGCAAGTCATGATCAGTGCAGTGCATAAGACTAAGGGATTTCATGTTTATTGACAATAGATAGCTCAGATGTACATGTAGGCATAGAGGAGAAATGTCAAAAATCTGAAGACCACAGCTGCCTCCAAGAGTCTGAACAAGACTTGCCTAATTATTGTCACCAGGATCAGACCTTGCCACCACAGCCCCTGGAAGCCCAAAGTGAACCAGAAAGCATTCTGGAAGCAGAAAACTATAGTATTATAGTAAAGTGGATTTGCCACATTCTAATTAAGTTAAAGTTAAGTTACAATTGTTCAAATATACTCTTTTCGTTGATAATCACTATTATTAATTTCATTCTTGCATTGATTAAACATCCTCTCCATTTATTTTTTCCAAAAACTTTAAATGATTTAATGTTGATTTCTAATTTAAAGGTTTTCAATGAGTGTGAAGTTATGGCAGTCTGTCCAAATGTGAAATGTAATTGTATTTATAAGCTCACAGAGATTGTCAAAATACGCAATGGGGAGGAAGTACCAGCTGTTTGTAAAAACAAACTGTTTGCTAAGCCTTGCCGGGCAGAACTTTCTTTCTTTGAAAATCTTTCTTTTGGAAGGAAGAAGTTGGTACCTTTTAAGAAGTTTCCTTTTTTGCCACCATCGAAGTGGATTAGTTTATTTTTTAAGAACAGAGATTTTATAAGTTTAATTAAACAGCGACCTGAGCCATCTAGTGATGGCTCATTACGGGACATGTGGGATGGGAGGAGTCTAAGACAGTTTTTCAAGGATACGAAGGGCGACAATACACCACTCTTAGAGGATAAAAATAATTTAGCTTTGTTGCTGTATCTTGATTTCTTTAACCCTTTCACACGTGCAGTTCACTCTAGTGGTGTCTTGTGTATGACAGTGGTTAATTTGCCAAGATCCGTTCGTTATCAAAAAAGGTGGGCAATGTTAATTGGTATCATTCCAGGTCCCGAGGAGGCACAGGGACATGTTAACAGTTTCCTTAAGCCGATTGTTGATGACCTTCTTAATTTATATGACGGAATCGAAATAAGGAGTGTTGTCACCCAAGAGGAGAGTTTTACAAGCCGTGCTGTTCTTTTACATGTTCTGGGCAACATTCCAGCATCAAGGAAAGTTTCACAGTATCTCAGTTTTAAAGCCAATAAGCCGTGCGACAAGTGCCACAAGACCGCCAAACGAGAGCCTGGTACGGCCGGTGCATGTGGTAGAATGTCTTTTCTAACGGAGAGCATGCCGAAAAAGAGGAACAACGAAGAAGTAAGGATTGCAATGGGCCGATATAAGGATGCTCCCAGCAGACATGCTGCAGATGCAATAGCAAAGGTAAGTGGTGTCAGGTACAGTGAACTTTCCCACCTTCCATATTTCAACACTGTTGATAACTTCCTTGTAGATCCCATGCATATTTTGTTTCTCGGTCTAGTTGAGGACATTGGAAATGCTATTATAGTCGGGGACGAGAATTTCATTGATGCTAACGGGCGACAAGCCTTCCAGGAAAGAATGAATGCTATGCGACTGCCATATGATGTTGGGCGACTTCCACGGACCATGCTAAATAAGATGTCTGGAAGAGGGATAACTGCCCAGCAGTGGAAAAATTTCATCATTACTTTCGCACGAGTCTGTCTCTGGAATGAGCTAAGTGAAAATGCGTACAAAATGGTGTGCAAACTGGCCGAAGCCTGCGAAATTGTCCTTTGTGATCCTCTTTATCAAGATGACATCGAGCATCTGGAGAAACTGTTGCAAGATCACCACCTACTCTATGCAAAAATCTTTGGTGAGTATTCTGTGAGTGTCAACTACCACATGATTCTTCACTTACCTGAGCAAATTTTGAACTGGGGTCCTCCAACAGCTTGGTGGTGCTTTCCATATGAAAGACGAATTGGAGAGCTCAGTGACACCCTAACAAGTGGGAAATCAGTGGAAGAACAAATCTTTAACCACTTTTTTCTTCAACACTGTGCTGACCACCTACCAATGCCGGTCCTCCCTGGTACAGTTAGTAAAGAACTTCCAGCCGCCATAGCACCTCTTTTGGAAACTAAATCTTCGGACTGCACATCAGATTTCTATCAAGCAACATTTCTTAGAAGAGCAGCAGAACATTTTTTCACTGGAGAGCTAAGTTCTATCCACACCTCCGAGATAACCCGGGTGATCCGTTTGAGTTGGTCGAAAAGGAAGAAGTTTCCTCTTCCAAATGGCCCGTTGTCTTACTACCGCCCCAACGAGTTAACAAGCGGATATCGTTTTCGTTTCTCCAGGGCCTCAAGGCATACTTTAGACGACTATACAAAGATTCCTTCCATTTGGTTGAGCCCCGCATCGACATCTTTGCCAGATGCAACGTCAATGGTTCGACATTTTCTTCACAGTTCAATAGAACAGACCGTGGTAGTACCATTCTCTCTTACTGTGTAGATCGTGATGATCAGGGAGTTGAAAGAATTACACCCTACTTTGCGCAAGTCACCTTTTTTTTCAAGGCAAGAGTGCACTTTTCGGACAGTGAGACCATCAAACGAAAAACATTCAGCTTAGCATTTGTGGAGTGGTATCGCTTTGCAAACCAAAGGCATTCTTTGGATAAGGCATCAGGGCTTCATGCCCTTAGTGGTCTATTTTACAAAGGAGATAATGTTCTCAATGTCAGACGCCTAATTCGCAGGGTAGTATTGACCCGAGTGCGTAAAAATTACTACCTTGTGGCAAACCTAAGTAAATAGAATCACCAACATACAAGCCATTTCAATCTCAGATGTGTGCCCATCCCTTTTCATGTGGGATATGCATTTCCCCACCACCCCCCCGCCCTGTAAAATGAATGATTACTATTGGCCAAAAGAAATACTTTATGTAGTTCATCACGTAAGAGAAACCCATGTGAAACTTTGTTAGTTTGACATAGTTGACCATTGATGAAGCCCTCAAGAAGAGAAACCGACGAACGGAACCCTAACGGATCGATGTGACTAACACTAGATGGATTGAAACCGACCATTGAGCGATGACAAAGTTGACATGAGTCTTGCAGCCAATACCTTTAAAGCCTAAACTGACCAATCACTTTTAACGGGCAAGAGCTCCATTGACTAACAAGCACTTTTCATTACCTTCAGGGGCTTTTTATTCACAAAACAATGACTCTGGCACGCCTTGCGTTCCTATGTTTTAATTTTATAGGTACATGAGCAAGAAACTGAGTCTGCATCATGAATTGTTTTTGTTGTTTTAATATCCATGACATTGAAAGTTCAAATTACCAGTTTTTCATGGCTTCACGAAATTCTGTCACAAAATTGGCTCTTAGTGGCAAACATGCAATAGTGAAAAGTTCTTTGAGTGAACGTGTCATGCATTTCAGAATAGCAAAGCGCGCGAGTGATGTCATGACTCAGACAAGACTCAGACAAACAAACCGGAATGCCGCCGATTTTCCTAAACACGGTGTTCCTAAAACACATTTTTAAAACGAAAACTTCGCCCTGGGCTAAATTGCAGAATACCCAGCCACTTATTTGCATCTTACCGACACATGTAATGGCTTGGCCAGGACATTGCTCTCTGCGATTTTCCAATCATCATTAACGGAGTAGTTGATCTTGGCTATTAAGCACTGTTATACTTTTAAGTTCTTTCACCACTTTTCTTCAAGTACGTACCCAAGCTTGTCTGTTTGTTGCTTTTCTTAGGCCGTTTAGTTAGGTCGACACTCAAGTTGACATTACTGTTATGATAACAGATTGTCACTCACGGGTTTAAGGAAATCAAGATGCGGCACTTCAAGTCATAACGCACAACTTGTCGTGTCACAAATGTGCACCGTCGCCATTATCGGCCGTTTCTGTGCGCCTTCAGCTTTTAGATCCTTACGGAACTCGCTTTTAGTAGCACTGCTATCAACAAGAAGACCTCAATTTTTTATCGAGGGAGTTAGAGAGCCTATTATTTTGAAAAGCCAGAAGCATCAATAGGTGGCTAAAATAATAGCGTGTTGCTGCACATTTCTTTAAACATTTTATGAATGCAAACTAATTAAATAACAAAATATTTACCATTTGATAAATGAATTTCACAATTCAGCTATATAGGATATACTCGTGCTTGTCGTTTAGAGTATGGGTATGGTAAATCAGGATTAATGCAAAACAACATGTGAGGCCCAAGGCTGCCTGAGTATTCCTTATCCGAAGAACGTTTAAACTAAATGTCTCGTAACCACTTAATTACATGATACGGTACCTCGGGATATCTGTTCAAAATATCCCACAGCCCATCAATTTTATCTTATACGCCTTGAATTTTTTTTTTACCTAAATATCCTGTATCTTAAAGCCCCTAATAGGGTCTCGCATGTGTACCAAACACAAGGAAATTCCTTTCAGCCTTGAAATTAATTAAGCTAAACAGGGAGCTGTGTAATTAATAAAGGTGTTTTGAAAATTCCAAAAAAATACATTCCAAATTATATGACTTTGAATGTCAATAACTATATATTGTAGTTCATATTAATTTCCATATCAGTAATATTCAAAGAGTTTGACAGAGTTGAATTTATGAATAGAGAATATTTTGGACAATTACACAACCATATTTGTACGTACAATAACAAGATAATATTGAAAATGCATTTATTTGTCAATGAATCACAGTATCTCAACCAAAGCCCCGGTCCACACTACCCCAGAGAATTTTGGCCTACCGACCACACTAATCCGTCACGAGTTTTTTGAAAACTCTCCTAAAATCACAGAAATTTGAAAACGCCGGTTAATATTACAAAATGAAGTAATGGCGCTCGGTCAATTTGAAGTAAATATTTAAACATGTGTGCATTTCATTACCCAAACACCTTGCGTTTCGCGGTTTTTGGATTGTATAAGTGGACGGCAGTAATTGAAAACACGCGAGAAGGGTCATGTCCCCCCCCCCCCCCTCCCTCCGTCAAAATATCTCTTAAATTCGATCATGCATTCGTCTCGAGATGGATAATACATAAAATGGTGATTCTGATTCTACTGGTGATGTTCTGTGCACCCATCACATCATCGTATGATTCCACGGAAGATGTTCAGTGCGCGCATCGCACTGGCTTTATGATTCCATATATGATGTTCTGTGCACACAACACATCGCATTTTGATTCTACCGATGATGTTCTGTGCTCACTTCCAACAGACCTTAAGATTCAACAGATGATAATAACTCGTACAATTCAATGCAATGAGGTTATGATTCCAGACATGAGTTCATATGTACACTAGACATAGGGTTATGATTTCTCAGATGATCCCATGTGTACACATTGCACTACAGCCTATGATTCAGAGATAATTTTATGAACCCAAATAACAGCATAGTTATGATTTGTTACTATTCAAATACGACTATTGCATTATCACATGAATCATCATACACAATTCATTAGCTTGAATTCCTGTGAATTGAAAGCTTTATCACGGACAGTCTGTCCACAGCAGTTCTACAGCAGTTGATAACTCATTTCCACTACGATCATTTACTATTTCACAGTTATCTGAACTAGTTGTTTCGTGTCTTTCACAAGTACACACAGCTTTCATATTGATGGTTTTTCAATCACCATATCCAACATGGTCGCTCGAGCGGCGCAATTTTGAGACATCGGAGCTCGATAATTCGTTTGAAGAGGGCACCGTTCACATCACGCAAGATTCCTCCAGAGAGGCCCAGTTTTTCCCATGCGAGGCTAAAAGTACTTTTAAAATTATGGAGTATCCACTATCGGCAAGGGTTGCTAAGACTTACTCACGGTTTATCTCGTCCTAAATCCTCAAACAACCTTTCATCTGATCGGTTGGAAATATGAAGGCTGTGAGAAGTAAATGACAATGCTGTAAAACATTAAAAAACTCACCTCAATTTCGAACGATACCTCCAACGTCGAAGGGGGCAGCAGAGATCTTTGTTTGCTATCGATGACTATCGCCGGCAAATCATCGGTGATGCGAAGGACTTACGAGAGACCCCAAGGTGGGTATTTGTTGTGCTGATTGGCTCCGAAGTATATTCTATTGTTACTTACTTACTTTCAGAATACTCAGACGATGGCAATAGTGACTACTGCGCAAGCGCAGTAGTCACAAAAACACAAGCATTCAATCAGCTAACAGCTGGTAAACATAGACACTCTTGAAATTTCACCAATCAAACAAAGTTTAACACGCGAGAAATCAAACCGACATGTACGCCCTCGCACTCAAAAGTATTGTTGAGCAAAATGGCTCATCACATTGACAAAAACTAACAATGGCTTGAAATTTATATCAAAAAGGAACAAAACCTCCTATTATGAAATACTTCTGTTGAAAACTTAAAGAGAAAACGGCGGGCGTTTTGGGTGGCCTTTACTTGACCGGAAGTCAAGATAGCGGTAACCCCACTTGACCCGATTTGTTTTCAATAAAATTTGGAACATAAAACACACACAAAACAACAAACAGTTGTACTCACAGACAATATCCACTACAAAGCT
>JAHPZR010026034.1:17500-35000 GCA_019787425.1 Platygyra sinensis
ATCAAGATGTCATTCTGAACTTTTATTAATGCTGTCTCAGTGCTGTGCGATTTTCTGTAAGCAGATTGTAGTACGGGATATAAAGCGTGGTCCAACATGTGAGTTTGTAGCTGATCAAAAACGGCGCGTTCAGTCAATTTTGAGATAAACTGTAAGTTACTAATAGGTCTAAGGTTGGAAAACTCAGATGTCAGGCTAGGGTTCTTCAGAATAGGAGTCACAATCGCTTCCTTCCAGCTAGCAGGGAAGTAACTATGGAGAAAGGAAGAAAGGTTTTAGCTTCATCAGAGGAACCTTTTAAGACCTGGATTAACCATCCCTTATTGCTCTAAAGATCCGACACATTGAAATAAATGCTTCTTCTAGTTCAAGCACTGTTTAGTTTGAAAAAACTAAAGCGATAACTCTTCCTTTGACCTCCGCGACAACCTTCTCGGGCTGCCGTTTTCATGTCAAGAAAACGCAAAGGCCTGGAAATTCAAACGTGCTCCATTACTATAAGAAGCACCCTGTCGAGCTAAAACATTGTGAAATGTCAAGTTCCTTAAGGGTCTTTTATCAGATGAAGCTAAAACCTCAGAGGGAATGGTTATATCTAATTTGGAATTTGATTACGTCACATGAAAACCGAGAATTCGTTAAAAAATTGTAAAAAGATTTTTGGCGCGCGCTTAGTGTATGAGGAAGATAGGTCAACAAAAAGTCGTGGGCAAAATTTCTCTTGAACGAATTTATTTATGAAAAATACACTGAAACATGGTTAATCCAGGTCTTAAAAAGTTCCTCTAAGTGAAAAAGAAGTTATTTTTATCCATAATTTAAAAGACGTTCTTGAATTTTAAGAAGTCCTTAAACAAACTGTATTTAATCTAATACAGTCCAAAAAAGGCTGTGTCGCCCCTGTATGAATGGATATAACTCAAGAAAAATATTTTTAGCATCAAAAACTCGCATAGCTCGCATAGCAACATAGCTCCTACCCCACCACGTTCATGGCCAAGATTCATGGTTTTTTGAGGAGTCGCTAAACTGGCGCGTAAGAAAGTTCTCGAATAGTCCTGAAAAATGATTTTGAATACATGATGAGAATGTGAAAGGGTTCAAGTAACTCGCAAACATTTGTTTCCTAGATTGACGCATTAGTAAGTTAATTTCAAAAATTTTGTCATCAATATTGCAAATTCCAACTCGTTTCGAGTTCCATTGGGCGACAAAAGTGTTGAGACACTTGGTGGTAAAATTCGATTTTGGAACGTCTTGGTTACATTTCCCCCCCCCCCCCCTTCCCCCCAAAATAATATTGATTTTTCTATTTCTTCGACTGCACAGACCACGTACAGCGCCTACACAACATTGACGCTAGATGCAAATAAAATAGAGCAAATGCGTAAGTATCAGAAAGCGTCTTTTCCTAAAAGTGTCTCAACTACTTTTGTCGATCATTGCCTGGAGGCTGTTTATGCAAATCGTGGTGATTTCCTTTATATATCCAAGCTCCAGCAAATTTATTTTTACAAAAACGACTAAATGCGTAGTTCAGAGTTATTCCTGACTGAAGGAAAGTGGCAGGTGTTTTTTTTTACTCACCGAAATTCCGTTACAAAACGGAACGACGAAACCTAGTCTATCCCGTTAATAAATGGATCCATATTTAGTCCTCGAGGGAGTATTTATCGCCACTTTTTCACTTTTAAAGCATTCAAAGAGTGTCTACCTCGCTTTCATTCAACGCAATTGTCATTATGACATCGTGACTACACGTATTTCTCTATTTAGTTGTCATATTTTGATCAAAAATTAGAAATTGTATCGATCTTAGGCAAAAATCTCTCGACTGACTTCAATACAATGCCTTACCATTACAGATGACCTCATAAGGACATCACAGTAACATGCGCATATCATTTTGATAACGGCATAGTACTGAGCACATCAAACTTTATATCAACCAATGGTTTAAGTGCTTTTTAACTTTTACTGGGCGAATTTCCAACGGTTTCCTATCGGTAAACCATTTATATAGATAGTTAATTAATTTATTCTAATTTAACGCTTTATCATTGATAAAACATTGAGGATTCATGACATGAAGTTCAAAAGAGTGATAAAACAAGTGATCTTATCTAATTTTGTCTGCTGAACAGCATGGTATTAACCGAATGCTTCTAATACGCAAGTGTGATATAAAAATGATCTCATTACACACGCTCAACTGTCGTTAAACCAATAAAAACGTGCCCTCTGAGCCCAAAAGTTACTTTTATAACATAGTGTCTCATTTTAATTCCTAGTGTACAAAGTTTTTGCTTCCTTTTTCAGTTCAGCGTGGAATAGCGATTATTTAGTGCAAGTAAATGCAGTTTTTTCATCGGTAACCACGAATAACCATGAGTAACCACGGGTAACCAAATGATGGTTGAAAGGATATTCTTAATATTGATTTAATTAACTCATGGTTACCCCTGGTTAACCGTGGTTACCCATTGATTCTCCTGTACAGCGGTCGTTTGAATTACTCCAAGATAGCCTGCTTTGGGAGTACCACCGGTAGTTTGTATTTCAACGATTACTTTGTTATTTCATTCCTTATTCGGATAGAAACAAGGTGGAGATCACCGACACTCTAAATTGGCAATGTCACGCACGAATGTCAAGCGAGATTACACTTCCAAAAAAGGTGATATTTTCCTTAAATTTTTGTACAGATGAGTAAAGCTTGCCATACTTTCCCTACGAGAAACACCCAAGTCTCGGACTAAAGCGACGGTGGATATTTCAATAAAGTACTACACCGACTATTTTAGCAAAAACAACTTTTCTGTTTTTGCAGACAATGAGCGACAAAAGTGTTGAGACACTTGGCGGTAAAATTCAATTTTGGAGCGTCTTGGTTACATTTCCCCCCCCCCCCCCCCTTCCCCCCAAAACAATGTTGATTTTTCTATTTCTTCGACTGCACAGACCACGTACACAGGCAACACAACATTGAATTGGGGGGCCGGGGGTATCAGAGAATTAACGCTAGATGCAAATAAAATAGAACAAATGCCTAAGTATCGAAAACCGTCTTTTCCTAAAAGTGTCTCAACTACTTTTGTCGCTCATTGTCTGTGCAGTCGTTATTTTTTCTTTCTCACTAGATATTTCCAAAAACTGAAAACAGACATCTCAGTGCCTAAAGGCATCGGCAATATCTTCATCAATCAACATGCCAGAAAACGCTATCAAGCTAAAACTGGATTTCTGATTTAGACCTTAAAACCAAGCCGCCAAAATAAACTGTGATAAAACCAACTTAATTCCGAAACTGAACAAAATGGACAAAGCTGAAATGTGAAAACCGACAGCTCGCAAAATCAAAGGTTAATTGCAGAAACCAAAATCCACAACCTCATGGCCAAAAAAATAGAAATTTCGAAATTAGATTTGGAAAATGAAATCTAAACGTCAAATCCCAATATCTGTCAAACCTTATCAATACCGAGAGTAAGAAAATAGAATAATTAAAGCCTAGATTCTATAATTAAGCGGCAAATTTCTAGACTTCATTTGTCGGTAGAGGAACATTGCTTGCTTAGCTTATTGAAGAAAACAGGAAAACGCATCATTGTGGTAAGTCATATTAATTAGATGCTATATATTAGCAACGCTATTCACATGCATCAATAATAGACAAATAGAAAGGAATTCCCATGCACAACAAGTGCCATTTTATTTTGAAACGATTACGGAAAGTTCGTATAACAAACTTCACAGATAAAGAATTGAACGAATCATCGGTAAGTTACATTAAAATATAATATCAAGAAACTGTTACATTTTTTTATTAAACGGTTACTCAGAACACCGGAGGACTAGTTTCCTCCAACTTAATGATTTATATTGTTTGTGACAGGTGGTGTTAAGTAGAACCTGAAGGGTCTTTATCAAGGTTTTGGAAGCCATCCCAAGGGTAGGTAACAGCGTCAGAAATTACAGCCTTTGTATGAGAATCGATATCCGATGAATTCTGAGTGAAGAATGAAAAGCAAAATTAGGATTCAGGTGTTCAGGTGTTCAGGGCGCTCTTTCGTCTTACGGCTGTTATCATAAAGATACTTCGGAAATAGAGGCATTTAATTTAAGAGGGGAGAGGAGGGGGCACCAGTAAAAACGACACACTGGTAGAAACGACTTAAGGACAATTTGTTCGGGGCGCTTCGATGTAAAAGCTCTTAAAAGCGATATACAGTGGAATTACGGTTTTTTTGAACTTGTCAGTGACTCAAAGCAATTTTGGCTTCAACACGTCTTTCGTGCCCTACCGCTTTACAACAAAACGGAGAACGTGGTTTTCATCAAGGCAATAGAATTTACAAATTAACGTAAATTTATTTATTAAAATTATATAAGGTGGTTTGCCCAGCTGCTACGATTGATCCCAAGTTCTATGACGTAAACACAAAGCGAAATGAGAGAAAGCCCGTTTAATGCTAACAATCGATTTGCATAATGGACAGATGGTACAAGTTAACTAATTTGTAACTATTAATCGACTCGCCCGCCTAGACTAGCATAGCTATCCGCGGGCCAGTCCAACTGTAAAATGTAGATTTTTATGAAAATAAAATGATAATGATGATGATGATGAAGTCATATGACGTCAACGTTAAAATGAAGTAAAATGTGAGAAAGACCCTGCTTGTTGTAATCACTGATTTGCATAATTGATAGATGATATAGTCCTATGACATAAAGATGAAGCAAATGTGGGAAAGTCCCATCTCATATTCGTTTGAAAAATTGTGCACGCTTAGTGTATGAGGACGAGAGGTCGACCAATGGTCATGGACATTTTTCTTTTTCTGTTATGAATTAATTTATGAAAAAATATACACTAAAACATGATTTACGCAGTTGTTGAGAAGTCACTTAATTAAAAAAGAAATTATTTTTATCCAAAATTTAAAAAAGTTCTTGAATTTTAAGAAGTTGTTATACAAACTGTATTTACAAATGTACAAAAAAGTGCGATGTGTCGCCATTGAAAACGGTAGGAGCAGCAATGTGCATGGATATAACTCGAGAAAAATATTTTTGCCTCAACAGCTCACATTTGACACTATTTTTTTTTTTAGTAGCATAACTCAGGCCACAGCACGTCCATGGCCAAGAGTCACATTTTATTTTTGGAAGGAAAGTCTTTGAATATCGGTGAAATGGCGTGTAAGAAAGTCCTCCCAAAGTCCTGAAAAATGAGTCAGAATACAAGATGAAAATGTAAAAGGTTCAAGTAACTCGCAAACATTTGTGTCCTCGGTTGAATTATTGAAGCCTTATAGCCATATAAATCGTAAAATTTCGTTTTCTTTTTTTGCCAGTGTATAATATTACAATATGTTTATTTTCAGAGACTTTTGTCATTAATATAACAAACCCCAACTCGTTTCGAGTTCTGTGAAGTCCGCGCCAAACACTGAAATCTGACAGGGCCTTTCCTTCATCAATCAACATGCCAGAAAACGTCAGCAAGCTAAAACTGGATTTCTGATTTAAACCTTAAAATCAGAGCCGTCAATATAATCTGTGGTAATACCAACTTTTAAAATACCGAAACTGAATGGACAAAAACTGTAATCTGAAAACCGACAACTCGCAAAATCAGAGGTCAATTGCAGAAACCAAAATCTACAACCTCATGACCAAAAAATAGAAATGTCAAAATTAGATTTGGAAAATGAAATTTAAACGTCAAATCCGAATATCTGTCAAAACTTATTAATATCAAGGACTTTAAAATAGCATAATTAAAGCCTAGATTCTATAATAAGCGGCGAAGTTCTAAATTCCATTTGTCGGTAGAGGAACATTGATTGCTTAGCTTATTGGAGAAAACAAGAAAACGCCTCATTGTGGTGAGTCATATTAATTAGATGCTATATATTAGCGACGCTATTCGCATGCATCAATAATAGACAAACGGAAAGGAATTCCTATGCACAACAAGTGCCATTTTTATTTCGGAACGAATACGGAAAGCTCGCATAACAACCTTCACAGATAAAGAACTGAACGAATCACCGATAAATTCCATTAAAATATAATATTTAGAGACTTTTAGATTTTTTGATTCCAGTTACTTAGAACACTGGAGGACTAGTTTCCTATAACTTATTGATTTATTTTGGTTGTGATAGGTGGTGTTAAGTAGAACCTGAAAGGTCTTTATGAGAGGTTTTGGAAGCCATTCTAAGGGTAGGTAACAGTGACAGAAATTACAGCCTTTGTATGAGAATCGATATCCGATGGCGAATAATTTTGTTAAGATTTGAATTCTGAGCAATGAATGAGAAGCAAAATTAAGATCCTAGCAAAGGAGCACATTTCCAAATTTGAGTGATTCACTTCTTACTAGAAAGCGTCCAGTTGCGTTTTTAATCTTTCATACATTTGCTGATGACTTTTTTCCGCGAGCCAGTACGCAGTTCACAAGTTTCACCGCTTGTAAGCACAGGCGGCCCAGATGTTGTTTATGATTTACATACGTGACAGTATTGCGTTACGTTCCGAGCCATTTAAGAGAATGTATGAAAATGGTTCTAAAATCTCTCTAAATTCAACTTGTAGCAAAAGAAAGCAAACTTTGAAAAGTTTAAATCGTCAAAATGGCTTTAGAACGACTTTAGAACGACTAAGCTGCCACAAACTTCTTTTAGCTTCTTTTATTTAAATCCTTTGCTACAAGTTGAATTTAGAGCGATTTTCGAACCATTTTCATACATTCTCTTAAATTGCTCAAAACGTAACGCAATACTATCACGTATGTAAATTCGTCATACTTTTTCATACATTCTCTTAAATGGCTCAAAACGTAACGCAATACTATCACGTATGTAAATAACAAACAATATCTGGGCCTGTGTTATAAGCGGACCGTTGCACATGCATGCAATTTCCTGTCATCTTGAAGAAATAGTAAAGTGGGCATCTGTTACTTTCCTAAAAAAAATAATTTGTTTCAAGATGTCCGACTCCACTATCGTGCTTGTAAAACACATGACTGTTGTCAGGGAGTTCAAATTTGATGCACACCCTGCATTCTCTTCTGTAGTGCAATCTACCACTCCCTGCAATGAATTTATGAATCATTTTATTTGCAGGCTGAGTAGTCGGGAAAAGTTTAGCCAAGAAGTTCAGGAGTTGCTACTTGGGTTTGACAAACTGTAAGTAAGCTGTAATTTGAATTGAAATAAATCTGAATCTGACAAGAAATTTAAAAAGTATGACGAAAGCACATATCTGACGGAGTTCTACATTTCACCTAGGCTACAAAGAAACAAAGATCACTTACCTCACTCCAGGAAAGAGATTTCAAGGAATTAAAGAGGACAGAAATACCACATTGCAAGTAAGTCTTTGCTAATTACATTTACTTAAATGACATTCAGAAGTTCATTGTAAAATTCTGATATAGTATAATACAGGTCTCCTGATAATGTCGCATAACCCCCATCCTCCCCTCCCCCCCCCCCCCTTCACCATCCCAATTTAAAGGTTTAATTAAAGAGGTGCGTAGATGGTATTGTCGTTTCTCAAAGATCTTGCTTCAAAATGGAATTTTGCATAAGCTTGTTCTGAAAATGCGGAACAGTTAAATCGTCCCCAGTAAAGTTTAATAAAAGTAACAATTTTAATTTGTTGTTTACTTGTCGAGGATTTTGCTTCATAAGCCAGAACCTGATAATAATTTCAGGACATATAACGTAAACGATAGACCGAGTAGATTCATCGTGTCTATAATTTGACAAAAAATGAACAAGGACCAAGATCTCAACTGACAGTTATATTTCCGTGTGAACTATACCATCATCAGACTGAAAATGCATACCAGATAAGTAGCTTAAATAGTTACAAGAGGTATACTCAAGAGAACAGGCATAGTTCCCTGCTGGATTTTAATCCATTGTTAATCTATTGCTCCTAATCTTGCATGCATTTTCAGTCTGATGATGGTATGGTTTATACCGAAATATAACTGTCACTTGAGATCTTGGTCCTTGTTTATTTGTTGTTATAACATAGATTGGACCCTGCGCGCGCTCTGATTGGTCAAAAACCTATGTTTTATCAGAGTATAAAACATAGAAAAAGCGTGTTTTATTGTTTTGCGCGCGTAAAATCTATATCATAAAGGAAATGAAGAAGCCTAAGCCGTGTATTACACTGTGATAAAACACTCCAGTCATTTGAGAACACTCGAGAAATGTAGAAAACACTCGCCTGCGGCTCGTGCTTGCTACATTTCCCTCGTGTTCTCAAATGCCTGTCGTGTTTTATCACAGTGTAATACACGGCTTAGGCTTCTTTATTTGTTAATCAAATTATAGACACGATGCATCTACTCGGTCTATCGTTTATCTTATATTTTGCTTCATCCTAGTTAGATTGTTAGATATTCTAACGCAATAGAAAACAAAAATAAAAGCATTCGTGCATCAGGACCTTACACGTGATAAACGCTATAAAAACGTTATCCTGATAGACGTATTATTTATAGCTTTCGTCCAACACTACGCCGGAGAAATTTGAAAACGGAGTTCTCACTGTCAAAGCACATTAACTGCTTGCTGTTTATACCACGCCTGAGGAGTTTAAAGACACAACAATCATCATCGGTCATTTTGGATTTGTGTTTAAAGAAACTTTAGCAAACAAATCACATCATTTTCAAGAAAAAGTAATTAAACTGCGTTTTTAATGAGTGTGGACGGTAGACCTTACCGTTGAAATAAAAAAGCGATTTTACACTTCTGCGGCGTAATATGGACGGGACCTAAGATAGGGGGTAGCTCACGTATTCACCGGTCAGCAGCGAGATATGCGTTATTGACCGAACGTGAGGTCAATATATAGTATCAAAGACATTGAAGTTTTTTTTTTCTTTTTTACTTCCAGGTTCATTGTCTCGTCCAAAACACATTTGGGAAGTCCAAAAAGCGTCAATTTGGGCCAGACCTGTAAGTAAGCTGTAATTTATAGTCAATATAACTAGTAGCATGATATTATTCAATTTAGAAATTTAAATCCCGCGGGGAAAAGCAGTAACTAATCTCTAGAAATTTAAAATACTAGAAACTGAAATATGTAACCTGCAGGCTGAAAACTGAAATACTGCGCAAACCGAAATGTAAAATGCCTAAATCTTAGAAATAACTGTCCACTGCTCGCGAAATTATAAATTCCACTTGAAGCAAAAAGGCTGATTGTTTGTTTAGTTTTGTCTTTTAGTTTACAAAAAACAACGATCGAAGGCATAAAGTCTTATTTTAACTGTTGTTCGAAGCGTCAGGAATACCCTTGTTTTTCTGTCTACAAGCGTTTAGGTAGTCGGTAAAATTACCCTTTTTAAACTTTCACTAGGATCAAAAGTCACGAAAAGCGCCTAGACAGTGTTCTTCTGTTTTGATTGAAACCGAACAGCAACACTCGATTGTTTTCTAGCGCTTAAAGCTCTGCCGAGACAATTTAATAAAATGGTGGTGGTTACCCTCTATAGCCCGAGCCGGATTCTCATGATAAATGTATTTGCCAAGCTTAAATGCGATACTGGACCCAAAAGATAAGATTTGGCAGGACGAATTACTCCCTTGTGAAACTACATTCGTACAGAACAGAATCATTAGAGGCTGATTTGTGGCAATCAGTTTAGACCCAACGGTACATATCAGTGTTTTTTATAACTTACAACGTGGAGAAAAAAAAGAAGCTTTTTCTTTCTGAAGTTCATTTCTCCACATTTTTTCGTCTTTACATGAACAGCTTTATCGTGATCTATTAAGGCTATTAAGGTGTGGCCCATCTAGATTAGCCTTTGCTAGCTGCGGGTATGTCCTTTTTTTGTAAAATTTAATTGGAAATTAATAAAGTGTAAGTAAGTGTGTAAGTGTGTATCTTGGACCAAAGCGCGGCATTCTAGTATCAGAGCTTTAGGCTTCATTTATCTGCACGGTCGAACTATCTCATCGTCAATCACAACGTCATGGAAGACGACGTATATTTTCCCCAAAGGTCTTAGTTTTCTCTTGTAATTTACAATCTCTTATTTTTAAAAAATGAAGATGCCGATATCAGCTGCTAAGCGGAAATTTGATATGCTTGTTTTCTCTTTATAAGTTCTTGGTCAGGTTCGCTCGTGAAGTTCCTGTAATTTTTAATTGATTAAACTAGTGACACGATAGTATCAAAACATCATCAGAAGTTTAAAGCCTTTGCAGAAAGAAATTTTTAGAATGAGATGTAAAAAAGAGAGGAGACTGATTTTATTAGCCAATAAGTGATATTAAAAAAGTGACATTGCAACTTCATCTACAATAATGTTAGTAATACATGCTTGTGTTGTGCTCTCTAAAGTTATGTAGTTTGTAAAATCTCATTGAATTTTGCGTTTTGGAATTGAGAATATAGGGAAGCCTCTACAAAGGTGTTGTGTTCTTTGAAAACTGATAGATGACCGACAAAGTGAAAATCACATCGTCATTGGACTCCACTCTTCAAATCTGTTTATCAGTGCAATTAATGGCTGTTGGTTTTGCTCATGATTCATGCAATGACTCCACTAGCTGACGACAAAAAACTAACCCACAAAATCGAGAATTGTACATCATTTTAGTGAGTTAATGTCTTGCCAGTGATAAAAAAAATTAACTGAACTCGTTTTTGACAGCCTCATGTTGAGGGCGTTGCAGACAAAAGTGAAGTAAAGTGAGGTAAAATGTCAAATACAGCGAATTTCGAGATTACGCATTTAAACTTTTCATTCATTTCGTTAATTTTGCATAAGGAAGATAAAGTTTCATAAGGCTAATTAAATATTTTTATTATTTTTGTTATTAACGTTGTGTGTTTCCACGATCAGGTCTACATAATTAAAAGCAACCCGTGCGGCCATATTACCTTCTTCTTCCAGTTACTCTGTCTCTAGCTGCACATTTTGTTTCTCTCCAGGTTCTAGATGTATTTATAAACGCAAGCAGTGTCTGTTTCCATTTTAATACTACTCCAGTAAGTCTCTAATGGCCGTCACCTGATAGGCTTGTTTTTGTACTGGTGTCTACGTTAGACTAAGCAATGTTAATATTTTGTCTGATGACATCTTGCAAACATTTCCTACCCATTGCCATCGTCGTCTGTTTATCGATTGTCCTTGCATCGAATCTTTCTGTTATCTTTTAATTACTGATCCTCATCATGGATCAGCCAGTAATCTTGGAGGATTTTATCTCAGCATTTATGCTAAAAGACGCTTAGCTTCCTTTATCCTCCTTGGTCATCCCCGTGACTCGGCAACATACAGTTAAACAGAGCCTAGCTAGTTAATGCAACTCCTACGTTCCCTATATTGAAAGTCTTATATCAGTATCTCTACCAGCCTGTTTGAATTCGCCCAATTAACTCAAACCACATCGTCCACTTCTCTTTCCCCGACCGACCTTTAATTGTTCCATGTCAGAGTTGTGCTATTTCTTTCGTCTCCTCTTAATTGAACGTTTAACCTCAGTACTTTTCTTGCAAACTTGCATTCGCTTCACTCTATCTGGTACAAAACAGAACTAAATCATGAACAAAATCGCAATCACCGATGTTTGGTATCAATTTCTATCTGATACCAACTCTGTTACCCAATCGGTAATAAGAACCTGGAACAGCACAACCATAGTTTACAATTGATAGTATTTCAGACTAACCTAACTGAAAGGCCCACCTATCATAGCCTGTTGGTCAAATGTCCATGGACCTTCAACACGTAACCCAATTTGGGTTGGACATTGATCCATAATGATTTTGAGCAATAGAGAACAGTTTCCATCTTTACATACTACCTCATGTAAACACGAAAAGAGTTGCGAGAATTCGAGACAGTTATGCAAACTGAGACGTAGTCGAGGGTTTGCATAACTTTCGAGAATTCTCCCAACCCTTAAGATGAGGCTCTGTAAACACGGAAAAAGAGACTTAAAAATGGGCGCAAATCTTAAACGTCACAACCCAGTTTACATACTCTCATCTAAACACACCCATCGACCAATGAGAGTGTGCGTAGTGGTCCAGTTATTTCAAAAAAATCCTTAACACTCAACATAGTGACTCTGATGCCTCGGTGAATAGTATCCAAAGCCGTCGTAAAATGCACAAACTGATGCAACTATAGAGCTAAATTCCACTGAAGAGCATATCCACTCCAATAATACATACGGAGAACTCAAGCATGTGTGCTCAGTGGTACTTTTCCACTTCTATGTCCAGCGTGCTAGGTTTACAGCTGCTAATTGACGTAATCTTGTACTGCTGTAATGATGACTCTGATCAATAAATAAACTTTGACGTACGAGTTAGTCCTTTCTAGTTTCCGCATACTGTTAGATGATATTTCGTAGGTAATTTAATGATCTCACTGCTGTTTTGTATGGCGCAATCTCCCAGCTTTTTCTTTTGATTCTAAACGTGTTGGGATACCTCGTTTGTACTAGTACTGTCTTGATTGTGCGTGCATCTGATTTTAACATTTCAATGGCGATGGAGTTTATTAATTCTTGTTACTTTTCCTATTTAATGTCTTCTTTTGTGATTTACTCGTCCGGCCTTATCTAGTCACTGGTTAGTATTCTCTTAAGCTTAAGACATACCTTTTCAATTTAGCTTACCACAAGTAATTCCTAGCAGTGGCACTTGGGGGTGATATAAAAATAAAAACTCAAAATATATACAATAAAGATTTTTCGTATTAAGTTTTACTGCTATTGTTTTTTTTAAATTCATGAAAAGCGCTTTTGATCATTTTAATGTTAAATGGCGCTATATTAAGGTAATAAATTATTATTTATAATTTTTTATTATTCTAAGAGAGCTTCATCTATCGACTCTGTTGAAACCGCTGTCTACTCCCCTTTCTCATGTCATCTTCTTTTTATTCAAGTTTATTGGCAGCCTTCTTCTATTTTTCATTGTTTAAAAGTGTTTTGCTCCTTTGTTACCGAGCATTTTCCCATGGAATATTCCTCTCCTAGGAAGTATTAATGATCCTTTTTAGAGGATCGTTCGGTAAAGTTATGTTCTCCCTAATATTCATCTTTCATGGCACTTCTTTCCTAGTCCTACATTTTTTTTTCTTTTTGTCGATGTTTTTCCTTAGTGCCGTTCTCTCTATATATCCTGATCTTTGTTTTCCCTTTTTTTTTCCTCGCTGTTCTCCTATGTGGCTCAATACTCTTTCCAATATTGCATTGGAGACCTCTCTGCAGTTTTTCTAGTCTAGGAGCCTTCAGAATTGTGTGGGTTAGTAGACCCGTTTCTTGGCTCTTGTATGAACAAATACCTCTCTGGTATTTGTATTCCTAAAATTTTTAACAACGTATCTTGTTCTCATACCCTTTGATACGGCTCACGTTATGCCCAAGAGCTAGATCTGTTTCTGCATGCATGGGCTCTTTCGAGAACAAACTCTATCTGATTTCGAAATATGGCAGCTTTTAAGCCACATGTTTATTCTTTATGATCAATCGTCTGGCCAACAGCAACTTTAAGAAAACCATGACAGCGCATGTGCAGAAATCGTTCATATATATGCATAATATCGCGTCATAAGTGCACTGGTAACCAAACAAAAATTGCAGTTGTACGAGAGAAAAAAAAAGAGTGAAATCACTCCTACCTCTTTGTCCCGGCTAAAATTCTACAATGTTGCATCTCCATCAGTTAAAGTGTTGAATTACTTTCATCGGGCTCCAAAAGTTACGATTCAAAATTACAAAATCGCACGTTTTGAACTTAAATGACGAACACAAAACGCGTTACCTTTAGCACCCTTTCTGCTAGTCATCTCCTTATCCCTCGCTGTAGACCACGATTTCTATTCTTTCCTGGTAGCCATGTGAGAGTGATTCGAACATGTAAATGATGGATCAATTCTAAGGACGTTGGCCCGGCCAACGTCCTTAGAATTGATCATCATTTACATGTTCGAATCACTCTCACATGGCTACCAGGAAACAATAGGAATCGTGGTCTACAGCGAGGGATAAGGAGATGACTGGCAGAAAGGGCGCTAAAGGTAACGCGTTTTGTGTTCGTTATTTAAGTTCAAAACGTGCGATTTTGTAATTTTAAATCGTAACTTTTGGAGCCCGATGAACGTAATTCAACACTTTAACTGATGGAGATGCAACATTGTAGAATTTTAGTTGGACAAAGAGGTAGGAGCGATTTCACTCTTTTTTTTTCCCTCGTACAACTGCAATTTGGTTAACAGTGCACTTATGACGCAACATTATGCATATATATGAACGATTTCTCCACGTGCGCTATTATGGTTTCCTTAAAGTTGCTGTTAACTAGACGATTGGTCATGAAGAATAAACATGTGGCTTAAAAGCTGCCATATTTCGAAATCAGATAGAGTTTGTCCTCGAAAGAGCCCATGCATGCAGAAACAGATCTAGCTCTTGGGCATAACGTGAGCCATATCAAAGGGTATGAGAATAAGATACGTTGTTAAAAATTTTAGGAATACAAAAACCAGAGAGGTATTTGTTCATACAAGAGCCAAGAAACGGGTCTACTAACCCACACAATTCTGACGGCTCCTAGACTGAAAAAACTGCAGAGAGGCCTCCAATGCAATATTGGAAAGAGTATTGAGCCGCATAGGAGAACAGCGAGGAAAAAAAGGGAAAACAAAGATCAGGATATATAGAGAGAACGGCATTAAGAAAGAACATCGACAAAAAGAAAAAAAAAATGTAGGACGTCTAGCAAAGAAGTGCCATGAAAGATGAATATTAGGGAGAACATAACTTTTCCTAACGATCCTCTAAAAAAGATCATTAATACTTCCTAGGAGAGCAATATTCCATGGAAAAATGCTCGGTAACAAAGGAGCAAAACACTTTTAAACGATGAAAAATAAAAGAAGGCTATCAATAAACTTGAATAAAAAGAAGATGGCATGAGAAAGGGGAGTAGACAGCGGTTTCAACAGAGTCGATAGATGAAGCTCTCATAGAATAATAATAAATGATAAATAATAATTTATTACCTTAATATAGCGCCATTTATCACTAAAATGATCAAAAGCGCTTTTCATGAATTTAAAAAAACAATAGCAGTAAAACTTAATACGAAAAATCTTTATTGTATATATTTTGAGTTTTTATTTTTATATACCGTGTCCCCAGTTAGCACCCTGTCACTTAGGAACTAGACATTCAATTAGCACATAAAGAAAGTACCATCATCATCATCATCATCATCATCATCATCATGATTATCACCCCAAGTGCCACTGCTAGGAATTACTTGTGGTAAGCTAAATTGAAAAGGTATGTCTTAAGCTTAAGAGAATACTAACCAGTGACTAGATAAGGCCGAACGAGTAAAATCACAAAAGAAGACATTAAATAGGAAAAGTAACAAGAATTAATAAACTCCATCGCCATTGAAATGTTAAAATCAGATGCACGCACAATCAAGACAGTACTGGTACAAACGAGGTATCCCAACACGTTTGGAATCAAAAGAAAAAGCTGGGAGATTGGGCCATACAAAACAGCAGTGAGATCATTAAATTACCTACGAAATATCATCTAACAGTATGCGGAAACTAGAAAGGACTAACTCCTACGTCAAAGTTTATTTATTGATCAGAGTAAACCTAGCACGCTGGACATAGAAGTGGAAAAGTACCACTGAGCACACATGCTTGATTTCTCCGTATGTATTATTGGAGTGGATATGCTCTTAAGTGGAATTTAGCTCTATAGTTGCATCAGTTTGTGCATTTTACGACGGCTTTGGATACTATTCACCGAGGCAGCAGAGTCACTATGTTGAGTGTTAAGGATTTTTTTTGAAATAACTGAACCACTACGCACACTCTCATTGGTCGATGGGTGTGTTTAGATGAGAGTATGTAAACTGGGTTGTGACGTTTAAGATTTGCGAGCATTTTTAAGGCTCTTTTTCCGTGTTTACAGAGCCTCATCTTAAGGGTTGGGAGAATTCTCGAAAGTTATGCAAACCCTCGACTACGTCTCAGTTTGCATAACTGTCTCGAATTCTCGCAACCCTTTTCGTGTTTAGATGAGGTAGTATGTAAAGATGGAAACTGTGCTCTATTGCTCAAAATCATAATGGATCAATATCCAACCCAAATTGGGTTACGTGTTGAAGGTCCATGGACATTTGACCAACAGGCTATGATAGGTGGGCCTTTCAGTTAGGTTAGTCTGAAATACTATCAATTGTAAACTATGGTTGTGCTGTTCCAGGTTCTTATTGCCGATTGGGTAACAGAGTTGGTATCAGATAGAAATTGATACCAAACATCGATGATTGCGATTTTGTTAATGATTTAGTTCTGTTTTGTACCAGATAGAGTGAAGCGAATGCAAGTTTGCAAGAAAAGTACTGAGGTTAAACGTTCAATTAAGAGGAGACGAAAGACATAGCACAACTCTGACATTGAACAATTAAAGGTTGGTCGGGGAAAGAGAAGTGGACGATGTGGTTTGAGTTAATTGGGCGAATTCAAACAGGCTGGTAGAGATACTGATATAAGACTTTCAATATAGGGAACGTAGGAGTTGCATTAACTAGCTAGGCTCTGTTTAACTCTATGTTGCCGAGTCACGGAGATTACCAAGGAGGATTAAAGCAAGCAAAGCGTCTTCTAGCATAAATGATGAGATGAAATCCTCCAAGAATACTGGTTGATCCACGATGAAGATCAGTAATTAAAAGATAACAGAAAGATTATTATTAACATTGCTCAGTCTAACGTACACACCAGTACAAAAACAAGCCTATCAGGTGACGGCCATTAGAGACTTACTGGAGTACTTTTAAAATAGAAACAGACATTGCTTGCGTTTATAAATACATCTAGAACCTGGAGAGAAACAAAATGTGCAGCTAGAGACAGAGTTACTGGAAGAAGAAGGTAATATGGCCGCACGGGTTGCTCTTAATTATGTAGACCTGATCGTGGAAACACACAACGTTAATAATAAAAATAATAAAAATATTTAATTAGCCTTATGAAACTTTATCTTCCTTATGCAAAATTAACGAAATGAATGAAAAGTTTAAATGCGTAATCTCGAAATTCGCTGTATTTGACATTTTACCTCACTTTACTTTACTTTTGTCTGCAATGCCCTCAACATGAGGCTGTCAAAAACGAGTTCAGTTAATTTTTTTTATCACTGGCAAGACATTAACTCACTAAAATGATGCACAATTCTTGATTTTGTGGGTTAGTTTTTTGTCGTCAGCTAGAGGAGTCATTGCATGAATCATGAGCAAAACTAACAGCCATTAATTGCACTGATAAAGAGATTTGAAGTGTGGGGTCCAATGACGATGTGATTTTCACTTTCTCGATCATATATCAGTTTTCAAAGAACACAACACCTTTGTAGAGGCTTCCCTATATTCTCAATTCCAAAACGCAAACTTCAATGAGATT
>JAHPZR010026035.1:0-30000 GCA_019787425.1 Platygyra sinensis
TCCCTCCTCCCTAAACGGTTACGTTTCTTTTTCTCCCTCCTCCCTACTTTTTTCCCCTATTTCTCCCTCCTCCCAACTTTTTTAAGGCCATTTCTCCCTCCTCTCTATTCTGTTCCTCCCCCCTCTCAATGAATGCACAGATGTCCGAGCTTAAATGAATAATGAAATTAACGTGCGCACGCTTTGCATGGGAGCTTCGACAACCGAGCCAATGACAACGGAGCGATCTCACAAATTCTGCTAACGCGTCGGGTAGTATTCTCTATTTGTACGAGCACATGAACGCCTGAAGATGCAAAATTAGTTTTTTGTGTAATACATTACAGGTTGGAAAGAACAGGAAAATAGAAAGAGGAAGGCTGCAGCTAAATCTTGCCAGTCTCTCGATACATGGACCAGTAAAGTAACCCGTTAAGACGGTCATCAGACGCTGACAATGACAGTGAAGTCTGCGATGACAGCCCAGCTGAAACTACGAGTTCAGATCTATCTCAGTTAACTCAGGAGCTAACTACAGTTTTACTGCGAGATGTAGAAGGTAAATCATACTTACCTTCACAATGTCCACCAGTCTCGATCCCATTATTATGCTCTGAGATTTAGTCGTTATTCCTCGATATGAAACAAAATCCTTACTGAATAAAAAGCCAGTGAGTGAACATAGAGTAACAATTCGGAGAGGGACTAATAATAATAATAATAATAACGTCTTTATTATAAGCATCCGATAAAATTACATATCTGATGTTACAGTGAAAATATATAGATAGAAAAAGTTACAATGATTGAGATGAATAAAAATAATTAAATTGATTAAAATACATATGGGATATTTACACAGCTAGATTATATTCAAAAATTAATCTATTAAAAAAGCTATTTTTATAACGTTCAGTGTTAATACTGGGCCTGACAATGGATTTCCTTCGAAGGTTTACAGTATCATCTTTGTACTTTGGGAGCAAGCTTTTCAAGGAGAAGGGACTGGGAGGGTTAATCTAAAGCAGCAACCACAAGCATCCATAACCATGAAAATAGAAGTTTTTGAGACACGAATAGGGAAAATACATTTTATGTTTCTCTTGGTGGTCTCTTATCGTCATTTCCTGATGTCATGACAATATTTTGTGATACTCCTCAAAACCGAAGGAAGACTGGCCAAATACAGCAGGCAAAGTTCTTAAGGAGTGCGATGATGATCTCTTTCCAAATATATCTGTGCTCCTCAAGATATGCGCCACAATCCCTGCAAAGAGCTCTGACTGGGAAAGAAGTACGAGTTCTTTAAGGCGGCTGCATACATATAACAGGCATGCATGGGCAAGGAAAGGCTGTCGTCCCTCGCACTAATGCACATACATTATCAAGTTAAAATTGCTTTGGATGAGGTGGTAAATCTGTTTGCCACCAAACACCCACAGAGGATGGAGTTCAGGACTATTCTGAGGGATTAGTTCCGCAGTATTTTGATGTATCATTTTTACATCGTAAAATTAGTCCTTTATAACTCTGTTAATTCAAACAGTTGTATTCGACAAATGTAATATTCAGTTCCTACCGTGTACTTTGACGACTCAAGCTGAAAAAGATCATAAAACCGACTAGCTCACGCATTAGGTATGATATTGACAAGCTCAGACATGAAGCAGTTAGAAAAGAGTTTACCCTAGAGCTCCGCAATCGATTTGCCGTTTTGGAAGCAGCAGAAGATGATGATCATGATATCAATAGCAAGTGGGCCCAATTCAGCAAAGCCTATAACAATACAGCAGAGAATGTATTGGGTAGGAAAAGGAAGAGTAGCAAACCATGGATCAGTCCTGAGTCATGGGGGAAGGTCGAGGAGCGGAAACAGCTTAAGGGCAAAGCAGAAAATGCTAAGTCTGAAAGGATCCAACAACAACTACGTGCAAAATACAGGAGTAAAGACAAGGAGGTGAAGAAGAGTTTGAAATCTGACAAAAGAGAGTGGCTTAACAGCCTGATGGATGATGCGCAGCATGCAGCAGATATGGGAAACATGAAGACTCTATACGGGATAACAAAGACCATATGCAATGAGGGAACCCACAAGAACACTGCTATTAACGACAAGAGTGGTAAGACCATCACAAATGACTCCAGCAGGCTTGCTAGATGGAAAGAGCACTTTGAAGAGATCCTCAACAGACCACCACCGACGAACCCAATAGTGATAACAGCTGACGAAGTTCCTGAGATTGAGGAGATAAGCACCAGACCAATCAGCAAAGGAGAAGTCAAGAATGCGATAAGTTCCCTAAAAAATGGAAAAGCAGCTGGTGTTGACAACATTGTTGCGGAGTTGTTAAAAGCAGACATCAAGACAACTACACAAAAACTGCACGAGGTCATTCAGATGATCTGGGAAAACGAGGTGATGCCACATGAATGGTTGAAGGGGCTTATTGTCAAACTACCAAAGAAGGGTAATTTAAAAGAATGCACAAACTGGCGAGGTATCACGCTTCTTGTTATAGCTAGTAAGGTGTTGGGTAAGATCCTTATCGAGCGTTTGAAGAGCGGGGTTGATAAGAGGCTAAGAACAGAGCAAGCAGGATTTCGACAAGGAAGAAACACCACAGAACAAATCTTCATCTTGCGCAACATTATCGAGCAGTCGTATGAGTGGCAAACCCCTCTAGTCATTAACTTCATTGACTTTGAGAAAGCCTTTGACTCACTGCACCGACCCAGCCTCTGGGACATCATGAAGGCGTATGGTATACCAATAAAGATCATAAGGATAGTCCAACTTCTATACCAAGATAGTGAGTGTGCAGTTCTCGATGGCGGCCAAACATCCGAGTGGTTCAAAGTCGAGACGGGTGTCAAACAAGGTTGCGTAATGTCTGGGTTCTTGTTTCTCCTTGCCATTGATTGGATAATGTGCGAGACGACCAAGCAAGCCAACACCGGAATAAGATGGAGGTTCATGGACCAACTAGAAGATCTTGACTTCGCTGATGACATTGCTCTGATCTCCACCACCCAACATCAGATGCAAAAGAAGACAGACAAGCTTGCAGAAGCTTCCCAGCGAATAGGTTTAAACATCAGTAAGACCAAAACCCAAGTCATGAGGCTGAACTGCAAGATCACAGAGCCAATCAAGTTCCAAAATGGTGACACTATCAAAGAAACCAAGGATTTCACCTATCTAGGAGCTGTTGTAAGCACAGAGGAGGGTTGTGATAAAGATATGGAGAGTAGATTGAGTAAGGCCAAAACAGCATTCAGGAAGCTAAAGAGAATATGGGGCTCGAAGCAGTACAATAGGAGGACCAAGATCAGGCTATTTAACACCTTAGTCAAGCCAGTCCTGTTATATGGAAGCGAGACATGGAAGACCAATGTCCAAGACAACAGAAAACTAGATTCCTTCCAATACCAGTGCCTCAAAAGAAGCCTGGGTATATTTTGGCCTTACATAGTATCGATTGATGAACTTAACGAAAGAACAGGATGTACAAGGATGAGTGTAGAAGTAAAGAGAAGGAGATGGAGATTTTTGGGACATGTTCTTAGGATGCCCAGAGAACATCACTGTGTCACGGCACTTACCTGGACACCTATGGGCAAAAGGAAAGTCGGTCGCCCCAAAACCACCTGGCGCCGTACTGTGGAGAAAGAGAGGACAAAGGCGGGCTGGAAGTCCTGAGAGGAAGTGAGAGCCATGGCCAAGGATAGGGACAAGTGGAGGAAGAGTAGTGCGGCCTTATGCGCAACTGAGCGCGAAGAGGATAGGTGAGGGAGGTGACCGTGTACTTTGCCATTCCAATTTCTTATGTATTGCTACTTTCCTAAATAAACGGATCAGACAGTAAAAAATACATTTGGTAGTTTGGTCCACTTTGGCCTCGTTAGCACCCCCCCACATGAAATCCTGGTTACGGGCCTGAAATTCTCGGAAGTTATTTTCAAAAAACACAACTTGAAAGTTTATGCAAATTATGTGCAATGTAATTTGACGCGTTGTTATTAGACTGTTGTTTTCGCGAGGGAGTTTATCACGATTCGTCTTGGTTCTCTCTAAAGAGATTTTTCGCTCTTCAGAGGAATTATAATTCTTGAAAAGGGTTGAAGATCGCAACACGGCAGATATGGCTGCACAATTCACTTCGATCGCCACGACCAGTAAACGGACTCCGAAAAATTTCTGCTAGCATAGACGCAGCCGGAAAGTGTTTTTAAAATACTAGAGGGTGTTAATGGGGTATGGCCCTAGTCAGTAAACAGCTAAAAATAAGCTATTTTAGTCAGTAAACTGTTCGAGATAATGTTAGTCAGTAAACAGTAAAAACGGAGATTAGTGTGGTAGCTAATTTGTATGATTTTATGATTTTTGTGAGGTTTGGATGACCTCCGTTTGCACAATGAGGCCCCGTCCACACTAATCCGTTTTCAAACGAAAACGGAGCTGCTTTGCTCCGTTTTCAAAAAGATTTGCGTCCACACTTATCGTTTTCGTATTGTTTTCGCCCGTCCACACTACAACGCCGTATCCGTTTTGAAAACGCTTTTATACCCTCAGTGCGCATGCTCAAATGAACTCGACGCATGCGCATTTCAATATATCGGCCCGCGAAATTGGCGCCATTCTTGATTCCGTCCGTAACGTCTGTCCGCCCTTTTGGATACTCACGGTCGAGTGGTCTGGCGTCCGGTCGTATCTATTTTGATGACGTCACCGTATTCAGAAAACATCGTTGTTTTCTCCATCCACACTAGAAAACAGCGTTTTCAAAAAGCATCGTTTTCAAATCGCTCCACTCTGGAGAGCGTTTTCGAATGGCTCCGTTTTCGTTGATCGTTTTTGGCGTTGTAGTGTGGACGATAGCCGTATCCGGAGCAAAACAGCTCCGTTTTCGTTTGAAAACGGATTAGTGTGGACGGGGCCTAAGTCATGATGGAGACAAAGTCAGTTGTAGAGTTATTAAAAATGACGTAATTTGGAGGGGCAAAGTCCCGGCCTCGTGGTGCGCTCGACTCCGGGTCCAGCTTAGGCAAGCCTCTTTACCCTCACAGTGCCAAATGAGTACAAATGGCGAATCGATACCGGGGAATTTAATGCTGGGTAGCCCTGCGATGGACGAATATCCCATTCATGGGGGATTAGAAAGTCTCCTAGTCCCCTCATGCTACGAAAACCGGGATAAGCTCCGTCCTGAGAGGGCCACTTGGCTCGTAGGCAGTCTTACCTACCTTGCACCATTAGTATTACGCTGTGGACCGCTACGCCCGTTTCTTAAGACCGTTACTGAATATCATTGATGTCATGTTCATTCAAAACGGTACACTGAATACTAAAAGTAAGCTGAGTTGCTGTGATAATTTGTTCCTGTACTCGACCTCGCCAGCAATTTTCACGTAAGATGGGCTATGTGGGTATGTGCGGCCCCGAAGGGTAAGGTTCTTCAGCCGTTTTGGTCATAAATAGAAGAAGCTACTTTTTCATCATTCAGTTATTGATAAGACCCTCAAAAAATGCTCTTCACAATGCCTTTAACATAGGTCTAAGCTGGTAACTAACCGTAAGGCAGGTCTGAAACAGGGTATTGATTAAAGTGTCAGGTGATAAATACAGTATCGATCCAAGTTTTTTTGGCCAGATTATAGATAGGGTGGGGAAAGTAGCTAAATTTGGACATATATAGGGTAAAGGTTTCGCGACACTGGTCGCACACCCCAAGTCAATTGCTCTGGGATTACCTCCCCTCCACGGGAGCTGCCCAAATCACCCCGGAAAGAAAGTCTTGAGCGAAATCGTTCGAGAACGGCGTTGCAGATCCTCGGTAAAAATTAATTACAGATAGCTGAAGTCCGTTAGTACGGCCCGCCAACGGCGCGTGAAAATTGGGCTGTATCTATTTACTGGGTGGCAGCCTACTTAACGGGGTAGGTCTAAATTGAACGACGTCTTTACTGATATATCGCAATTGCACTTCTAAGCAACTGATTTCAGAATGTGGCAGTTGGCCGGATTAACAGGGTGACTGCATTAACAGAAAAAAGTCGCCGTAATAACCGTAAGAAGGAATTCCGCTGTGCAACGCTAATGGCTCCCAGGTTTGCAAGGAAGTGAAGAGAGAAACCTGGAACCGCAAACAGAGGCCCGGAGCATGATGATGAAACTCCAACAGGACATCTGACAGACGAAATATGACGGTATAAAGACTATAAATGGTTTCCAGAAGTGTTAGACGAGCTCAAGTAAACTAAAATTTACATTTGTATCCTAAAAATTGTCTTTTTTGTTGTGGAAAGTCAGCAACCTTTGGTCGTTAAAGTACCGTCTACGCTAAAAAGTCGGACATGTTTTATACGCTAGTCAATTCATATTTTGTGGTTTTTACGTTTACGATAGCAAAAGAACACCATTATACGCTAGACAGTTAACCCCATTGACACCCTCATACTACATACCCGGCAGTCTGAAGTTATTTTAAAAACTACACGGAAAAACTCTTCCAGTCCTTCTAAAAACTGCAGATCTTTGTTTAGGAATGTCAAGCGATTTCAAATATAATTTTTGCTATGTTCGATTACCAGTCCAGCAAAACCGAGTAACACAGAAATTCGAGTGTTCTTTCATTCCGAACACCGGATCGATTTCTACTCGATTATCCGTCACGAAGACCGAATAGTTCCGAACACAATCCGAAAATTGGACACTCTACTTACGTACGTACATGATAGCAATATGGCTACAGCTGCCAAGCAGCAGTAGTCTACAGCTGCCAAGCGGCAGTAGCCACAATAAAAAAAACCATGGGTGCTTACCATTTGTCAGAATAAACCGGTTGGGACGAGCGTTGAATAATGGTAAGGGTTTTTCCAAAATAACCAAACCAACTGAACGAAATGGCGCTTACCGTTTCCAATTCGATTTCCCGTCATTGCTTTCGGCTGATTTATTTAATAAATAAATAAACAAATAAATAAATAAATAAATAACTGGAAACTGGAAAGTTTTGCAAGTTCCGCTGTTCCGTTCCGACCAGAAAAAGAGGAGTACCTCTGAAGGTATTCTACAATTTCCGAATGGAATTTCCGGAAAACTACCTTACCATTTGACTTCAACCGAAATTTCTGTATTTTCTGGGCAAATGGTAAGCACCCCATATAACTCAAATACGTTTTCCGATTAGTCACGTGCCGTCGGTCAAAACTCACTTTGGGAAACCGTGGCAAATTTGTGATACTTGTGAGACAGCCGGCGTAAAGGAACTAAAACGATTTATTCGTTTTTTCTCTATTTTTGAGTTGGGAGGTATAACAAAACACTTAATGACTGGTAGCGCGGGAAACAGACGGTGAGTTTTGTTTCCCCTCGACCTCTAGTTCAATCTGGCTATATGTAAGATGCGTCACTGAGAAAATTGTGAAGCCTGGAACGAGTTTACGAACAGATTTCGAGGCTTCCCGGTTTCGGTGTCGACAAAACCAGGGGCCCGGAATCAGATTTTGATATCAAGAAAAGTAGGGCGTGTTCTGACCTCTGATGAAGTCCATTTTGTTTCTTTAGCTGATAACTTTACTGTACAATTTTCAAACCTTTTGAAACTCCCTCTAGAATGGAAAACAAAACAGCTTGATGGGCCCGGTAATTTCTGGGAGTTTTAAGAAACGGGCCCCCGTGACCGATAACGGATCGGATCACAGATCGGATCAAGAAAAAAATATCAAAGTTCAAAATTCAACATATTGCTGAGCAAATTACACTGGAGTGAGCACTGTGTCAAACTGGACGTTTTATTTAATGTGATATTCCTTTTACATCTTTATAATAACAAAGGTAAACTGTCATAAAACAAGTCAGCATTGTAATAATAGGACGAGTGAATGAATCGAAACACAAAAAAAAAAAATAAAAACACATTAAACAAATTAAACACCTGATGATTCTACCCAACATCCGTGATTAGTAGTAATCAACCTTCTGTGCTTGCAAACAGCGGAGATCATGCAGACCTATGACCTCTAAAAATTTGCCTTAGTGAGGATTAAGAGTCTTAATCCTCACAGTATCAACGAACACTTTACATTCAACTAATTTATTCTGTTGTTTTTCATGTTACCAGGCACCAACCAATAGCACAGCTCCATCTTTCTGTATATAAACCACACACAACCCACAATTCCTACATGTAAATTCACTCCAATAAAGGGCTAACGCTCAAAACGTCAGCTTTCTAATCCAATTCACAGTAACAACCCAGTTGGCAATAGTCATACCAAAATAGTCCAGATTACTGAAGTCTAAGGAAAACAGTTTAAGGGTATAAAGCTGGTTAAATGGTCTAACTCATTTGTGAAACCTGTATGTAATGGCATTACTATAAATGTTTCATAAAGACTGTAACAGTGGTTCCAACTTTTCTGTTGACTACTGAATGACTACCAAGCAGTGCACTGTACTGTTTCAGGTTTCATCAAACAACATTAAAGGTTAACAGCAGAGTGGAGAAATAAGACAAGGAATGATTTCCACCTCCACTATCAGTACAGTCTGTATGTTGTCAAAAAATCTAAGTCATGAAAATTTGCGACTGTCAAGAAATTACATGTACATGCATGAGCAGCTTACAACGTCAGTGAGAGCGTGAGAGTCAGTGAGAGAACTTGAAAGTCAGTAGTTAAACACAAACAAGAGTCTTGTCAACTACATGCACCACGGTTTGCAAATACGCCACTGAGGTTACGGAGGGAGTCACTTTGACTCCAGAAATTTTCAGTAACAAATGCAGTTTTGTCCTTATCTTTTTCACAACAAATACAGTTTACGTTAATTGTAAACGTTGTAAACCTTAAATAAATTATCGAAATTAAAGAATTATACTGCACGACAAAACAGGAAGAGGGTAATTTATGATCAAAGTTTACTTGATGGCTGCCATCATGGATTTGAGCTTTCCAGGTCAGCAGACCACCACTGCTACTTCATGTATCCCTCACGATAGTGTATATGTTGTGGTTTGAATTTTTTTTTGGTTTAATTCTTGTTAAACCAGTTTAAATTTTTTAAACTGGTTCATATTTTTCAAACTGGGTTAAAATTTTTAAACCAGTTCAATTTTCAATTTTGAGCAGAATGTGAGCATGTGTCTTAGTAATTTGGGTTAAGCACTCACGCTAGTGATTAGGCCTAAGCACTTAATTAGAATGGTTAGCTTTGATGTTAGGCTGGGATCTTTGCATATGACTCAGTAGTTTGGGTTGAGCTCTCAGGTTAGTGATTAGGCCTACCTACCGGTAACTACTTATTTGGAATTGCACCTTCTCAGTAATCAAGACAAAGTTCATGTATGAATAAATTAAAATTTATAATTATGTATTTATGAATAAATTAAAATTTATATGAGAGGGGCTTGGGGTGATGAACTGATAATTAAAACAAGTATGAGAGCTCTTGCATCCAGTGCTTTCATGGCCAAGTGGTAATGACAGTGGGAAGCAGATCCAGAGGTTGGTGGTTCAAATCCTGGTGAGTGTGGGATAAAAAGGGAAAAAAAGTGAAACGTGCTGTTAATTGGTATATTTGGGGGAAGGGGTAGAGTAGCTGACAGAACTCAGGAGGAACTCAGCGAGAATAGGAGAGAATAGGATAGAGGAATGTGAAGAGTTATTTTTGCTTTCTTATAGATAGTTGACAAAAAAAAAATAAACTGGTTTAAAAAAAAATTCAAAAAAAAAATTCAAACCACAACATATACATGCCAGGACCACGTGCTGGAAAGTCTGAAAATGGCATCCTCAGCGAATGAAGGGCCACTGCAAAAAGTACCGATTTTTTAATTTTCTGAAGTAATTTTTTAATTTTTTAATTTTTTAAAGTAATTTTTTAATTTTGTTTTTTGTTTTTTTTTAAATTTTTTAATTTTTTTTCATTGTGATACTTGACTCCAAATGCTCCAAAATGACTCCAAAATTTGTGAAGCAGAAGTCACACTGACTCCACTCATCACTAAAATTTGCAAACCCTGATGCACACGTAACTACAGTATCACCATCATTTGATCTCACTGGTTTTTTACTGAAGTTGTTCCAAAACAAATCCTCAAATAGGCTTTACTAAAATTTGGAAGTTTAAAATGAAACTTACAACCTATTTATGATTGATCTGATGAAAATCATTCTTGAATATCACCAAAACATGCAATAAACAACCACTAGACTACAGCTGTGGATGGCCTGAAATGTCATAGACATGCTTCACATCAACAGCGTTCAAACAAAGCACCAACATATGCCTGTGGAGTCTTTGCTCAATTGAAAAACTCTCAGAAATGTCTTCTTTCAAAACATCAAGGCACACACTTATAGGGAGATTATTCCTCAACCTTGGCAGTTGCCTATTACTTGCATGACTTAAGTATTGTGACAAACAGCTCTCCTTCGAGGAAGAGAGTCTTCGAAGCCAAGGGACATCTGTCATGATCTCAACAGGCCCACTAGAAAGTTCTCGTTGGATTCGATAGATGTCTCTATTCCAGGGAAAGTGATGAGACCTTTCTAATGTGCAGTCTACAGGCTTGAACCCAAGATTGTCAATTAGCTCATTGTTGATAGCAGTAATGGTATCAACCCAGCTGTAAATAGACACCTTTGTCACTACACCAACAGGGTTTCCATGATCATGAATGACACAAAAATGGTAGTCAAGTGTTGACGAGAACAACTGCCGCTCAAGTTCAACTGGATCAAATGATTCTGTTGGCCGTAGAGAGATCATTCGACTAGCATTCACAGGTAACTTGTATAACTCATCTAACAAGCTCTTCATGCGCAAGGCTGGGCACCATGAGAAGCTTGCACGATTCAACAGACAGTTCTGGAACTCAACTTGGGATAGCTCCTTACATGAAGTGCATGAAAAAGAACAGAGTCTTGGACAATTGATGATTGACAACTTGATGACTCCACATTTCTGCAAGGAAACACTTTTTATAACTTGTGATGACAAAACAAGTTTGCCTTCCTTATTAGAAACATCTTCAGTTTCACTGAGGTCTATGGATGATCCTGCCTTGAACATGTGTTCAATTTGGAGGTATTCAATGGCTGGCAGCTGACGAAAAAAATTAGAAAAATGTTCCAAAGACAAACTTTTGCATTTGTGTAGAGTCAAATCACACAGTGCCATACATGTTAAGTTCGGAGTAGACCAAAGTGCTGCATTCCGCAGATTGGAGCAATTGTACACTGATAAATGGCGTACCTGAGGAAAAACTTGCAAAGCTAGTTTCATTCCTCTATCAGACAATGCAGGTGTCTGCTCCCTTTCTACTATTAAGCCATGCTCTAGCAGCTCCTCTTCTGTATACTGCCCCTTTTCAGGAAAGTCATCAGCATATCCCAGCTGAAGACATTCAAATCTTGGATATTCAGCATGAGCCATTAACAGTGCGGAGAACACTGCATCCTTCGTCAAAGATGGCTGAACGAATAATTCCTCTAATCGAAAGGCAGATACAAGCACCAAATACCCCAGATCTACTTCAAGAGCATCGTAGCATGATGCAAGAGACACTCGTGTTAGATATCGAAAGCTGCCTAGTCGCCAGTTGTCCTCAACTACATGACGAAACACACCTCCTGGAAAAGGGACTCGCACTAAATCAAGGCGTTCCAGTTGTGCCGCTTTCCCAAGTGCATGGAAAAGTGGAATGCATGCTAATGGACTAAATGATCCAGTTTTAACATCACCCATGCAGTTTTGCATGATGAAATGTTCCAGCTTAGGGCAGGAAAAATCTCTGAATGGCTCTTGATCTGTAAATTTCACCCAGCGTAGCTGAAGAAAGCTTAAACTTTCTATTGGAGGTAAGGACGGTACTGTTACCCCTGTTAGCATTAACTTAGATAACTTGACTTTACTAGGAATTGATAATCGACTTTGCGGAGAAATCGGAAAGTCTCCCCCACGGTTCCGGAATCCCCCGGCAATTTCCAAATTTGGATTGATAGCCAACATGGCGTCCAACACTTGGATGTTGGAGGTGCTGATGGATTTAAGTTTATTACAGAAAGTTAGAGCAGCAGTGATACCATCGACGCTTAAAGTATCTGCATGCCTTCGTTGTCGTTTAGTTATCGACCTAGGATGTATCCCGAACACGCTAGTTACTTCTGGACATCTTTGAAGCAGTCGTGAAAATATACCATCTGTAATGAGTGGGGACATTTCCCCGTACCATTTTCCCTCCGTAAAGTCGACCGATTGTCTTGTCCTTAAGTGGATTGTTGCGGCGATTGAAAGTTTCTTAGAAGTCGTCTCAAGGAGCAGTATTTCTCTAAGTGCCAAGGAAGACATGATCTTCACCAAGATCTCCAGAGACAAATGATCGAGCGCCGCCATTGAGTCTTCAACCCCATAGCCCAGACGACACGAGTTATCCGGTTGGCGGTCCAAATCAAGCTGCCGTTTCTTTTGATCCATTTTGTGGGACCAAGTACTAATTCCAAAGCTAAATGCACTTGTACTATAGAAACATCTCTTCACCCGATAAAACGCTGCGGAGCAGGGCAAACGGGTGGATCAATGCCATTCAGTCCTTCCGACGATTTTACGGAGATTGCCGATGGCCATCCGATATTATCCCGAAGTACAAAAAGGCAACATGGCGGACAAATGAGGATGTCTCTGATCCAGGAAGGGATATATATTGGAACTAGGGCTGATGCAAGAAATTTAGCAAATGCCAGGTTACCGGGTGATAAATTAAGGATCCTGACAGTGGACCTGGAATCGCTTCAAATAGAAGAAGACGGAGTTTTAACGAAACATGTTCCTTGTTTAGACGAGCCTGAAGCAGATCTTCTAAGTTTCTTCGACGAATGTTCTGAGTTTATCACCAGTGGTTTAAAGAACAAGCAAAATGTTATTGTGCACTGGTAGGTAAAATATTCAAGGAAGACTAATCATGAAAATAATAAGGTTAAAAATTCCCCGAAAAATTCCTGTCCCAGTTAACCAGAAAATCAGGAAACCTGGAATGTTGGAATGTTAGAACACCGGAATTGTCTAGACAGAAATATAGACAGGTCTCAGGTACTCACACTCAAGCCCTATCCAAATAGGAAATGTTTGGCTATCAAACATATTCTGGTCTGTGTGGCATGCATTTGAAAGGGAGGGAAAGGGGATAAAGTGAGGGCAAGGAAGGATCAAGCGCAAGCATGCTCTAATTCCTCCCACACTTATTTTGACCCTTCCCCCCCCCCCCCCTCTATTTATAGTCTGCCATGTTAGCTAAGATAATCAAACATTATTTGGTAACCAAGCATTTTCCCATTTTGACACCATGTTTGATTGTGTTGAATTGTGTGGTATTACGTTTGATAAAATTTGAACAACCTGAAACATTTGATCAAACATTTTTAAAACATTAATCTTCATGTTTTGGACAGCTTTGTCAATCAAATCAAATCAAATCAAATCAATCAAATCAAAGACTTTATTTTACTTCGAATTAGTTGATAGCAAACATATTTGTATATATGTTGCACATTTTGAGCTTGTTCATAGGAATCGTACAAGCTTTTTGTGTGAACTTAACACTTGCCTATGGAGTGTTGTTTACCTTCTATTAGCTAATTTTCAATCATCCTTGTTTACGCTTGTCCTTTTATGCTTAGTAAAATTCATTTTGTTGTCGTTAAAACTGTCTGTGAGACCAACAATTCATGATGACAATTTTTAGGGAGTTTACCATAGAACATTTTCATTTGCTTGCCAAGTCATTTCTAGAACACAACAGTAGATCTATCTTGAATTTCTAGTTTTGTAGGTTTATACTATAAACATTTTTAGCAAGTCATGCCATTTTACAGGAAAATAGGAATTTGTTTGCATCTCCCCAGTGCTCCAAAAAAAGCACGTAAACCTCTGGCCAAAATAAACCATTAAAATACCCCAATTGCATTGTTTCCAAATATGATTTTTATCACATAACATAAATATGAAGTATTGGGTTACATTATTTTTGCTGGGGACAGAAGGGTCAGTATCTGACATTATGTCACTGGTATATCTGTAGATGTATAATTTCTCTTAGTAATCGATGTAATGCATAAGAAATTAGAAGTGAGCAAATAATATACGAATAACCATTCATTGAGATATTTCTCCCTGGAATTTCCACAATTTCTGGTTAAATGGTTTGAATTTTGGAAGTTCAACAATGCTCAGAATTCCTGGTATTTTTTCTTGGAAGTTTCTGTAGTAACATTTGCCCCCATTTTGAAAATTTTGGAATTTTTGGTTGAAACATGGAAAGGGCACTTTCTTTTCCATTATTGTGGCAGCTGAACAAAGTGTCAGCATTTGATTTATCAATGATGCATAAAAAGCTGTTGCAAGTTCGATGTTTTTAGTGGTAGGTAGTAGTTTGTAGTCCAAACAGAACTCGGATGTTGGAAAACACAACAGGATATTTATTCCACACGAACGCAGTATTTCCACACAGGACTTCACAACAAGCACTCACTAGGCTTATAACTACACTTGGACATCCGTCACTCTTGTATAAACACACGGCTTCTTCCAAGATATCCACGTAACCTCTCTGTTACACTTCACAAACACGACCTCTGTCGATTACACGTGACCTTTGTCACACTTCAGTAAACACTACTGACTCACGAGATTATTCTCTTAACACTCCTGGGAAATAAAACCATCTAAGAACTACACCGATTTACTTAATATATACTTTACAGCAAAAGATTCTAGAACTTTCCGGCTATACTAAATAAAGTAACATTACAATAAGAAACTATTTACAGCAGCAGACGTAAATGACTAAAATAAATTGCTTAGTCACGATGATACAGCACTAATTAAATATGCTAGAAGATTCGAGACAAAATTAGCATATTCGCAAATCTTCCAAGTACTAGTCACGCAATAATTTTTTCATAACAGAAGCTGAACACCATTGTGAGCTGCCTTTACTTACTGCTACCTTTCTTCTTTTTGATTCACAGCCTGGAAGGCGTGTCCCGCAGTGCAACTGTTGTACTGGCACATGTCATGTATTCAAACCAAATGTCACTGGATGAGGCAACAGATTTTATAAAGAGTGTTTATCCCAAGGCTAAGTAAGAATCTCTTTTGAGCCCTATTGAGATTTTGGAAACTGGATTATCCATGCTGTCTTGTCATGCCCATGTTAGATGGTGTTGTATGCTTGTCTCTCATCTGATGTCTTCACACAGTTTGCACACGGCTGAAGAATCTCTGCACAAGTACATTGTGTAGCTCCCATGTCACTGTTTGAATGCCATGTTGCTTGTCAGGACTTTTTTGCTACCAGGGCCTCTCTCTTGAAACTTGAAGGATAATTAAAACCATACTTGGTGTATTTCAAGAAATACAACTAACTACATTTACATCATACATCACTATACCCAATGGTGCGTCACCCGGGTAAAGAGATGCACTGAGAGATTAACTATTAGTGTCTCAACCCATAGGAACACAGGGTTCAAACTCGGATGTTAGGCAGGCCACTGCACCTCCCAGACATAATTTTAACTTTTAGAACTCAGATGCATATATATTAAATTTTACAAATTCATGCTGGTGACTGATCGCTGATTTTTCTTTTATTTGTGTTCTTAGTCCAAATGTAGGCTTTCTTGAACAACTTAAACTTTATGAAGCCATGGGAAATACAGTTGATAAAACCAGTCCTGTATATAAACAGTACAGACTGCAAATGCTGGCCAGTCAGATACAGAGTGGGTCTTCATGATTTTTTTGCTCTTCTGTTTAAATATAGTCAGCCATTTTTTGTATTTTAATATTTTAGTCTGCAATGCTCTCGCTAATTAGTGCTACATTTATTTCAGGTCAACAGTTTACCACAAAAGATCTTCTGTCCTCTCTAATTGATGACCTCAAAGGCGATACCGCTTCCAGTCACAAGAAATTTCAATGTAGAAAATGCAGGTACTCAGCTTGAAGTAGAATCCAAATTAAACAGTGGTCATATGAAAAATTGTTAATAAATGGCAAGCATTTAGTAATGAGAAATTATTATTCAAAATCTCTTTACTGACTGAGGTTTCTCTGTAAGCCAGACACTAAGGGCGCGTTCGTTTGGGATCAATCCGGAATAAGAATAACTGGAATAATGCGAGTAAGCATTTGTTTAGGAGCTATTCTCATTCCGGAATGCCTGGATTTCCATTCTGGCTATTTTACTCCCAGGAGCAGAATAGCCGGAATAAATTCCGGAATATCGCAAACAAACGCCCCCTAAATGCCAAGCAAACAGGTGCATTTTGTTGTGTTGTATTTCATATCTTTTTTGTTCTTGGTGTAAGCCAAGCACAGTCTATGCTGTCTTTGTAACTGCTCTCATGAATGACCAGCTCCAGCAATGTTATAACCATTCTTATCACTGTCTAATCTATATGGTAGAATTTCTTATGATTTGGTATTGACTGGAGGTAGGAACTGATAAATGTCAACAGGATAATTTTGAAGTTGATTCACATACAGGTTGGTGTTGTTTGGTGGTGATTCATGTATCGAGCATGAGCCTGGAAGTGGTCAAGTGTCATTCAAGCAACATAAACAGGATTTCAGAGTAGTGAAGGATAGTAACAAGAGCAGTGCTCAATGTACATCTATATTTATCGAGCCTGTCAGCTGGATGCTTCCTTTACTTGAAGGAATAATTGAAGGAAAGGTATGTATAGTAAGACCTTTCATATATTCACTTTATTTTATCTTCACTATCTATGGACAGGTATATAATATTTCAAACTCTCAACCTGCTCCCAGTTGGCTTAATAGCTCAGTAAACATATGGTAGAGCACTGCACCGGTGTTGCAGAGATAAAGGTTTGGAATTTAATCCAAACCTTTTGAATACATTCCTATTTTACTTTACCTAGCAATGATATTAGTTACTAGTCAGAACTTTATTAGTTAGTCAGTTGGTGAACTTGTCTGCTTATCTGTCTGTCCAGGGGCATAGCCAGGATTTTTCAAAACGGGGGTCACACTGTGTCAGAGGGAGGGTACCCACCAGATTGTCAATCTTTTGTAGGTTGTTTTACTTAAAAAGGACTTACATATGGGGGGTCACAGGTACCCCAGGAACCCCGACAGCTGTACCCCTACTGTCTCTTTCTCTGTTTAGTTTGTTTAAAGTTCACTGACATTAGTTTCGAGCTCTGGGATCAATACTGCTATTCTTTGTTGTACCATTCTGCAATAAGGTATCACACAAACGCCCAGTTATTGCTTAACAAGATTTGGTCACCCTATTTGTATATTTAAAACACCCTCAATGTCAAATTTTTATAAATATTATAACTGAGTAGCTTGGTGACACTCACTGTTTATAACCGATTCATGATTAAGAAAAATAAATAAGATTTTAGTTTTTTCCAACATTTAAACATCAGGGTCACCAAGCTTTTTTTTTTAGCTGTAAGTACTCAAAGCTAAGATTAGGGTTGCTTTTAACTGGTTCTATAACTGTTGCACCATAGAGTTTACCACTATTGGTTCACCAATGGCTGGGCATTTAAGTGATACCACTATCGTAGTAACACTTGATAAACAGTGTTAGTATTGATCCATCAATTGAAAGTACAGCTGCTGGAAAAGAGCTGAAAACTGCTGCCAACTAAGTTACAGTTATTAAGTTAGTTTCTCAGTTGCTAAGTATCTTTGTTAGTTTGTTTATTTTAAGTTTCATTTCAAGTCAAGCTTGTGCTCATTTGTTTGTAGCTTTCTTGTCCCAAGTGTAAAGGAAGACTGGGATCATTCAACTGGGCAGGTATGTGTAAGTTACTTTTCACCTGATGTCATTTATACAGGGTCCCTATGGATACCAGCCTTTGAGCTGAATGGGCTACCCTATTTCAATAAAGTTTTACTTTACTTTACAGCAGCTTATTGCATGCTGGTTTCAAAAATTCTTGCAAACTATTAAAAATGTAGCAAAACAGATAATTTATGAGATAATTCTTGGCAGATGTAGATTGCAATTAAAACTGTCTTCAACTTTTCTTGTCTGTCAGGAATGCAGTGTTCTTGTGGAAAATGGGTGACTCCAGCATTTCAAATTCACAAGAACAGAGTTGATGAATCATGGAATGTACCTCTAGCAAATAAAAACCAGCCTGAACCCAGCTGATGCGGGATAACATTAGTAACTGTCTCTTCTCTATACAAGAACAATAGAGCCTGTCACTTACAGCAGAGATGTTTACTCAGTAATTTATTAGGAGTGTGACATTGACATATCTATGCCAATATGAAAACATCAGTAGATAACTCCCAAAATTTGTGTTATTTTCTGATTGGGTATGATGACTGTTTCCAGCCCCGTGATGTGCTGTAGAGTATCGTGTACAACTTAACAAAACTGAAACTGGAGGAAATGATGAAGAAGTTATAACTGTCCCCTTTCTGGCACATGGTACATATGCTCACTTAGAGAAGTTATTTTATGTTAAGTAGTAGATATTTGGCACCCTCTGACAACTGATCAATCAAGTTTAAGATTCCTTTTTTCAATTTTTATTGCATTTTAGAAAATAATGCATATACAACCTAGTTTAGATGGCTAATGCAATTCAGAGCCAAGTTTTCATTCAAAAGAACACTGGCTTATGCATCAAATCAGGATCTTTAAGGATGGTAGCTACTAAATACAAACTTTAAGGTTTGGTGCCAGATTAGAGAAGAATGGGGGTAGCGACAAAATTTTTTCAAGATAATAACTATTAGCCTTGAATCTCAGCAAAATTGCTGACATCAGCATTTTTCTGAAAAAAGAAGCAAAGGATATTTCTTCACAAATTTCCTTAGAATTTGCCTTTACACACAGAACAGTAACTGCATTTATAAATATCTTCAGAGTACTTGGTAAAAAGTAACAAAAACCATTTTTGGTATGTTTTTTCACACACCGCTGGGGCCTGGGGATGGGTTTAGGTCATGTGACATGTAAGGGCGGGCAGTTGTTTTTTGTTGACCGCCATTGCTTGACCTTCCCACCCAACCACCCTAGAGTTTTTTCAGTTGTTCATTTCACTTTCGATCGATTTTAGGCGTTCATTTTCATTCTTTCCAAGTTCATGTTCTTGAACTTCCGTGTACCGGTAAACTTTTATATTTGTGAAGCTGTTATTTTGATTGTGTGAATGAAGGCCAGGCTTGCGGTGGTCAGCTTGACATGGCTCCCAGAGGTGTGCGAGAACAGCTAGTTTTTCAGCTGGAAGCCGTTAACAGTCAGTCATTAACAATATGCTGCTATTCTGGCATTCACTGTTTTATCAAGTATGCAACTGAAATGAAAGCAAACTTTTCCTAGAGTGACCAAACAGGTTCAGTTAACTTGATTTGGTCACACTAAGAAAAGTTTGCTTCCATTTCATTTGTGTACTTGGTACAGTGGAACCTCGATTTAACGAAGTCACTGGGGGCCGGCCAAATTTGTTCGTTAAATGTCCAGAGTGTTCATTATATTATCGAAAACCTCGATATAACAAATTTTAGGGGAAACGACCAAAATGTTCGTTATATCAAGGTCATAGTTTATGATTGATTTGTAACACAGGTGACTTCTGTGGAAATACTATAATGCCAATGTCTATGACAAATACTATGCCGTTGACTGAAAGGTTGCTGTCTCTTTACCATATGGATTAAAGGATTTCCTGACTTTTGATCTGTTCAGCGTTTGTCTTCTGTCGCGTGTTGACATTGTAATTCGTTATATCGAGGTAAATTTTATGTTTGGGCTTCTGGATTATGTTCGTTATATCAAGGAATTTGTTATATCGAGGAATTCGTTATATCGAGGTTCTATTCCATACATTTTACTGTAATTTTGGCCAGGACTTAGAGTATCGTTTGTTACATTGAGGACTTCGTTAAATAGAGGTTTGTTAAATCGAGGTTCCACTGTAGCGTAGTTGATTAAATCAATATCAACCCTAGCACAGGCGTGGTGATTATACAATGCCTTGTGCAATGCTCAGAACATGTGCACACTAACAACAGTAGGCACTGTCCTTAATTGAGTCTGTAGGCACTACCCTTTTCAAGAATACCTGTCAGAAAACTTTTAACAGCCTTTGGTACTGTCTAACTTATGATGTTTGTGTAGGATTGCTGCAATTACGTCATGGCAACAGTATCTGAATACCAAATGCCTGTTTCTTCTTTGTCAAGCAGCAGCTACTTCAATGCATTCTTTTTCAACTGAGAAAATATAGCAAGACAAATACTAAGATTACAGTCCATTTCACCTTGTAAGTGTAACAAGGGAAAACTCAAGATGGCCTCACAGGCTAACAATCTGCAACATCGAAGTGAACTTATTAAAATCACTGGCCAATGCAGAAAATCACAGCTCAGAACACAAATGCCTCCCACTTACATTTTTGAACAGCTCATTCTTAAGTTAATTTTCCAGGTTCCTGAAAGGCTAATCGGAGCAAACAGGAGTATGCAATATTCAGGGTGTTGCATTAACTCCCCCTCCCTTGGCTCCTGCCCTATCACTGTTAAGTGCAACTGCTATGGTGCCTGTTAGTGGGGTCCTATTGTTGCAAACAATATGCTGACATCACCTATACAAGTTTACTTTTTTTGTGTAGACCACTTATTAACATGTTTGACAAACATTAATTAGTCTTATATACAGTAGAATCTCCACTTCTGGTTGGTGCAACTGAATACAGGGATTCCATTTTCTGATTGATTCAAAAAATTCATCAAATGTACTCTGGCTAATCAGTTTTTTTTGCCAGTGAGATTTAAAACCAAAACCATCCATGAGTTTGCTTATGTCATCATCCTTCCTACTTGTGCACTTTCCTACAGCTGCATGTTTCTGCCACTAGTTTTGATTGGTTTCGTAGCCTTGTTTTGCCACAGTGATGGGCTCAAGTAATACCTTTAGTTTTAATTTCTACAAGAATTATTATAAGTACATTGTTCTAACAAGCAAGGGCATCAGAGTCAGTTGTTGCAGGTTCAATTTCTTTGTCCGTGCTCCTGCACTCAAAGTATGCTCCAAACGATTCACAATGCCTTGGATTGAGAATGTTGATCAATGGCAAGAAGACAACCATCCATAAAGGACTCTCCTTTTCCTTTGACGATGACGGCATCACCTACAGTGGAAACAAAACTAAAACAATTATTGTTAACCGTCAGCTCAAGCTCCACTCCAGAGTGCTGTAAGTTACTAAAAACACTCAAAAAACCAATCTACTTTATCACAGGTCTGCAATGCACGCAGAGGTTCATCAGGGCAGAGGGATGTTACAATTGCCCCAGAAATGAGAATTCTGTAATTTTTGGTTGAATGAAAAGCACCCAATGTTGTTTTGAAACTCTAAATGTTGCTTTGAAGAGAGGGGGGAGTTCAAACAATGTAAATAAACTTTTCCTTAGCAATGGGTAAAGGGGGTAAGTTTCTAAAGAAACTGATGTGCTGCGTCGGTGGGAGTATTACAAGATAATTTGGTTTTATCATTCGAGTTGATAATGTGAATTGGCCACTGTAAAGAGATTCGAAAGCTGACATTTCGAGCGTTAGCCCTTTGTCGGAGCGATTCGCTCCAACGAAGGGCTAACGCTCAAAATGTCAGCTTTTGAAACTCTTAACGGTGGCCAATTCACATCAACCCAGTTGATAAAACCAAATTATTCCTTAGCAATGTTTGATGTAAAGAAGTAACATAATTATTGCAAAATGTAGACCTCGAAGACAAATTAAAGAGTTACTGATTATTAGACAACAAATATGTAATTCACATCACATTTGTTTAAAGCACCTTATGAAGTCTGTGACAGTGAATAAGACCATCACTTCCAACTTCAAATACAGAAAAACCATCCAAATATCTGCATAAAGAAAAATTGACAAATTTAGTGACTATAAAGGTCAGTTAGTTGAAATATATAAACATTGAAGAGCAGGAGATACTGAAGGCAAATATTAGAAATGCATCATAACATTCCTTTCCCAAGAGGAAAAATTGTTGGTCTGCACACAGAATCATGCTTTCAACCTTTCTTTTAAAACTCATTGCCAGTTGATGAGCTTGGAGAAAGCGCCTTAGGGATAGCGGAGCTGATTTGAGCCTCAAGCAGAGCATGCAGGCACCCATAGCAACCATAAGCATGATAAGGCACTGTAAGTATTTTTTATTTAGCCAGGGTGGCCCATTCAGCAGTGAGGCTGATATCCAGAGGGGCCCTAGACTAAAAAAAAAGATACAAAATATCACTGTCAATCAAGAATTGAAGGTAGAAGTTAAGAAAAACATGGCATAACACTGTAACACTGACAGAGTCAGTGGAGATACTAAGACCACCACATTCATCTACACTTACCGTCACCAGTGAAAGGGAGGGAGACAAAGGAGAAAGAGCATGCTGTAAGAATGAAGGGTACTCAAGACAAACTGCACAGCTGGCAGGCAAAACACATAAGCTCTGCAAAACCCCATACGAGACCACACAAAGCTTGGTTACCCTGACAGACTGCTGGCCAGCATTGGCCTGACTCAAACTTGGCATAAATTACATTTAGCCACAGAATGAAAAATGCAGGTATTTTTGTACCTATAACCATCTGCATCAACCTTGATCCTTCTTCCAATGTATGGAACTGCTTTTCTGATCAATGGTATTCCTTTTATTCTCCAGCGAACTTTAATTGCTGCTTCATTGGGATGTTTAGTGATCTTCAGGACCTCTACAGACAGCTCGGACATACAGCTCAACATTAGCAATCTTAGACCACTTATTTGGCTTCTGTAGGGGTAGATTCCACTGAATACAAAGGATGCAAAAATGTTACAGACACTGTCAGATCACTGATAATAAAACATTATTAGCAGTAAGAGAAGTTAGAGAAACAACAAATAAGTGACCTCTAGGCCTGAAAATAATTTCATTCTCATCACATCCAACATAAAAGAGACTATATGTACACCAACAAATTGTGCACCTTCAATGTAATGTGCATCTTAGTAAATATGGAAAATATCAAACAAATCCATGGTAAGTTTTATTTATCTGGAAGACACATAAAACATATGTCTCAGATATGTGATTCGTCTAGGTTTCAATAAATAATTATAAGACACGAACAGATAGAACTTCTATAAAACTATGACCCACACTGAACTTAAAATTGCTCAATGCACAAGTTTTTTTGCTTCTTTTTACCTGCTCAATGTTAGATGCATAAAACATGTCAAATACAGGTATCAGTAATAAGCAACATGAAGTAAACTTGTTCAGCAACATCCATACAGCTGTAAATTGAATATATATACTGTCTTATAACTTACTGTGTTGTGATTCCAGTGATGTTGTTCACAAATTTAACTTTCTTGTGATATATATCATAATTAGGCCTCTTCAGAAAAAAATCTGGAATCTAAAATTTATTGAAACAATCAGTCATAATAACAAATCTGCCAACAGCATGTTGTTACCAACTACTTATTAATCAAGAGTGAGGTCTTTACAGAAAATCTTGGGGTGAAATTTTAGATTTTCCAGACCTGTAAAGACGGAATGTTTGTGGTTAATAAGTAGCTTAATATATCGCTTTTTGCTTGGTTTTTGCAGGCCTGTAATCGGCCCTTCAGCATTGTGGGAAGAAGAGCCCTAGTATTGGCCAAATATTACAGCATGTGTTTTATTGGATACAAAATAATGCAATTCATAATAAAAAATGATAATTTATCATTCTTATTTTCAGGCTGTTAATTTAACTTCTACTGGAAACTGTCTAATTTCTGATTATAAAAATTCATTGCAGATTTTGGAGCCATTTTTCCCTTTTGGGATGCCATAATAAGATAGGTTTGGGAAAAACTAGAATTGCCAGATTTGGATCTTCCCAAACAATTCATTTCAAACACTGCCACAGGATAATTTGTAAACACGTTATATCACCTGAACAGAGCCCCATGAGTATGAACAACAAACTAGTAACACCCTAGGAATTACCACTCTACAATCACTTATTACAGCTTATGTTTTGTAATGGTTTACTATTAGAGGGAATGCACAGAATTGCCTGCCCCTGACTAGCACCTCACCTCCTCCCTGAGCGCATGCAATATTGATGACAGCTGGGTAGGGTCGGGTCCACTTCTGAAATCTTTTTTCACATCTGTATTTTTAACATCCTTTCCAGCACTGCAAAAGTCTGTGAACAACACTGCTGCTTTTGAAGTAGACTTGTTTATTGATTGATTTGGGAGGGAGGAATTTTGTTCTTTCCAAGACTTGTGAACACTGACTGAACGTGTTTGTCTGCTTTTCTGTTTCTCTGCTGGAGTCTTAAATGGCTTCTTCTCCTCTTGCAGAGTAGAAACGTTGAACAGATTTTCTCTATAGTCAAGTGAGGGTCTCCCAGTGAAAGCATCTTCTTTAAAAATCATTAATACCATCCTCTTATGATCCATCAGTGGGTCATGATCCAATCTGGCCATCAGTGGTGATAAGTCCTTTGAATTTTTATATGTCTCTTTATTAAATTGCCCCCAAGATTTTACTGGTTGAGGTATGCTCTTCTGTTGGGAGACCTTTCCTTTTCCATTAAAAGAGAACAATCCCTGCACATGTTTGGACTCCTTTCCTTGGACTCCTCTTTTCTCAGTTTTTATGCTCTTGTTGGATACAAAGATGCATGGTCGTTGAACCTAACACAACAAAAACAGAACAGATCATGCATACAAATTTCAAGACTTCAACAAGCATTGAACAATATAATATTTAAATAGTACTTTTCATGGGGGGAGGGGTGCAACTGGTCAACACCTTTGTCCATGTCCAAAATGCACTCTTCATGTGTTACCAATAAGCCATGCGTAAAATTACGTATGGGCTAAGACAGAATAATTATAGCAGCCTATTTATCTGTAAGATAGAAATCAGAGAAATGAAAGACTCGAAGTTCTGATGCGACGGTCAGCCAATGATATATACCAAAAGAAAGTAACCACATAGTTTGCAGTTGAAACTTCAACATATTGGCCGCGATCACTTGTACAGATTTAATAATATCAAGATCACTACTTGAACAAGCTTAAATAAAGCCGATACAAGGACCTGAGCATTAACAAGCCAGGTTATTTAAGTTGCTGAATTGTTCTTTGTAATTTGATCAGATCTATAACATTACTGCACATTGCATGTAGTCTACTACTTATAGGGCTAAACCAAACGCAACCTGTTAAAGTGGTACCGGCACATTCTACACATGTCCGGGAAAAAGGTAAGATAAACGACATTCGTACTGCCTGTACCATCATATACTTAAGATACTTACATTGTATGGTTGTACTGCAAGCTGCGAATGCACGTAACATAGACCGACGACGGCCGGCAAAATTCCGCATGTATGTACATAAAAAACTTTGAGAAGACTTCAAAAGACCTGAAGATGTCATAGGCCATGCTTCTTTCACACGGTTGTAATGCCCTTCCCCCATGCAATTGAAAGGCGTTCTTTGCCAGAACATGGCGGAATATTATTACGACCGCGGTGGGAAACCTGGGGAATTAATTTGATCTCTGGGAAATAACCAGCGGTGAAAACATACCAGCGGTAGTAACTCACTAACGCAGGCGTACTACGGAGAGGGTTATTGATGGTTCAATATGGCTTGCCGAATCAATTGATATGAGGAATTAGAGTATGTCAAAAATTGTATAGGGATAAGGCCACACTTTTACTTCCATTTTTATTCTTAGGACCATTATACCGATTATAGTTTAAACGTGGCTTTACTTCTGGACGGTGGGTGTAGCGTGGCTCACAGATTATTTTGAAGCCGGTCTCATCGCTTTGGCCGTGATCGGAATATTGCAAATTCTTTCTTGTCTGTTTTGTCACTGGTCTGTTCACGTGCGATGCCTTTTCACTTGCTCAGCGGTAAGAATACCTTAAATTAATAATTACTATTTGTGGGTTTGTGTCTGTTCCGTGTGGAAAGTAGTTACAGAAGTTATTTGCGTGGCATAGTAAGCTAGGCACATGCTTAAAATACGGCAAATGCAAGCTTTATGAATAATGTCATAAATTCCACGATTAGCCTTAAATTACTACAATTTTTCTTTTTTGTTATCAAAAAATTTATAGCTGTAATGACACACTGTTTATAGCTGTAATGACACACTGTTTAATTAAGTTTAAACATGTGTAATATAAAATTTAATAGGCCTTATCATGGTTTTTCGATGCCATCTTGACAGGTAGGCAAAGCGGTCAGAAAATCACAGTGTTTGCATGGGAATCCGATTGAAAATAACTTTTTCCAAAATTGAATTTTACACAATTTCTGAATCGCAACATTAAAATACTGGGTAGAAGATTGTATTAACCAAGTGTGAAGGATGTAGCTTGGCTAGGAGACATCCAGTTAATTTTTCTTATTTTTCATACATTTGTCTGTAAATTTGGCTGGGTAGACAAAATTTGTCTAGACGTGGTTCGCGGGAAAAAATTTACAGACAGATGTATGGAAAATTAAAAAAGAACTCAGCGACTTCTAGCAAAGCCACATCCTTCAAACTTAGTGAATACAATCTTCTACCTAGTATTCTAACGTTACAATTCAGAAATTGTGTGAAATTTAATTTTGGAAGAAGTTATTTGCTATCGGATTCCCACACAAACACTGTAATTTCTGCTTTGCCTACCCATCAAGATAGCATAGAAAACCGTGATAAGGCCTGTTGAGCAAACTCTTAATAACGTTTCTCTGTTCTACAGGAAAATATCCCTTCCCTTGCCACAGTAATAAAAGTTGTTCCAACAGCAAATAATGGTTCACCTGAGTTGCTTAACCTTCACCATGAGCAGGTGAGCATGTAGGAAAATCTAGAACTCTTCTACTTACATATACATAGCCAGCTGTTTCCTCATGTCAACACTGAAATTAAAGCTGACTAACAAGGCATTAATTTAAACCTGCCTTGAACAACTGAGGACTGGAAGGTACCATCAGACTTTATTCAAGTGGCATGTCTTGTCCGAGAGCAAAACACTGGCAATCTTGAGTCAACTTGTCAGGCAAGTCACCAAGTGAGATTCAGGTTGCCTTAGTGTAGTGGTCACTGCCTCTACTTGAAACTGGACACCTATACTAAACCATGCAATTTATTGTCCCCAGGGAAGGATGAACCTTTCTTATCAGGAAGATCTAGTGGCAAAAAGTCCTTCCCACCCCCCTATACCGCATTTTGGAAAAAGAAAGCTCCACTGTCAGTCAAGGTTCCTTTTCTCAAGCAAGAATGGACCTATCTTAACCTTGCCTTTTTACAATGTACCTGCCTGTTTTGAAAACCTTTGGATGTTCCACAGGGAGCACACCTAGGTCTAAGAACAAGTTTAGCACCGCAGTGTTATGCAGATTTTTCCTGTATGGTTGCATAAGAAATAACAACAGCATACAGAGGTTAACTATTCATTCCTTCAATCCTTTATTCACTATTTTCCAATTGTCCATAATGCACTCTGTTTACTCCCCAAATTTTGCATAACCTATGGTCGTGTAATACTTCTTAAGGAGGTCTGGCATAATTCCCAAGAGCATTCCCGCAGCAATAGTTCTTATGCACAAAATTTGGGCAGCGGGGCAAAACAGAGGCACATTAATGGGGAATTGGAAAATAGAGAACTAGACTAGCCTGCGATTTCTTTTGGAAAACCGCCGTCCTTCTCTCCCATTTCCCAGCCTGAAGTGTGGTGTTTCGGCATGAAGGACATCTGCTTTTCTCCGCCGAAAATTCATATGACGGACTAACAATCGTCCCGCATGGGGTCATGAGCTTCTGAATTGGTTCGATCCGGGTAATATGCATAATTAAGTCCGTAAAATTATGCGGGACAGTGAAAATAATGTCACCAAAACACAATCCTGGCGTCTTTTAAGCTGTGGTTTGTGTTAAATTGCGGGTTGGACAAGCTACACCACTTCAACAGTTGTGGACATACTGTACATTTGCCGCATCTCTGTTCGGTTACTCAACCTTTTTTGGTCGCTCACTCGTGTTTTTATGAAGGGCAGTTCATGCTGTGTGTTATAAGGAGGAATTATTAAGAAGAGTTGAGCCGTTAGACCGTGCCATGGCAAATTTTTAAATCATAAGTCTACATGATTTCCGCTGTTATCTGCGTGTTACTTCTTGGATTTTGACACCTCCGTAAACAGTGATTAGAACTGTTTGAGTGCAGAACTGATATCATATTTTCCCTTGTACCTTTTTCTTCAGAGACGCTGTAGCTTTACTTCGAGAAAGCTATACACCAGCCTTGTCTAGAAAAACTCTAATTTTCTTTCAGCTTTCTGATTGAGCTTATGTTTTTCAAGCTTGATGTAACGACATGATTCAAATGCAACTGTTGAGGCGCAAGTCTGTTGAATCTGTCTTTGTTCGGATTAGTCAAGACCATGGTTTCGATCCTCCATGTGGATCTCATCAGTTACCAATATTTCTAAAATACTCTGTACGTCTGAAGGTGCTAGCATAACTCGTGTATTGTGAGAATGTAAGACATTTGCGGCTTGGCACAAACCTTTCGTGACTGCAAATGATAATTTATTCAAAATTATAAAGTTCACGCTTATGTCATCAGTATGGAATTTTCGGCAGGGAATCGCAGACGTCCTTCACGCGAAACGCCACTCGGGCTGGGAGCGAAGAACTATGGCTGTTTTCGCAGGCTAAGAATAGACTCTCTTCCCACTAAACAAGATTGTGTGCTCGCTGTGGATGTTCCATGCCTAGATGTTATGTATCTCAGCCTAATGTTGTGTTTTTTGTATTTTATAGGAACAAGAAACACAAAAACAGGTTATTTGGTTCAATTTTCAAAAGACAAAGTATGTCTATGATAGTGAAGAAAGAAACAATTCTGCCAGGTGGCATTTCCAATCAGTGAAGCTATGGAACATTACAACAGTTGTAAAGGTTATCAGGAAGAAGTAGAGGTTGAAAGAGCCAAGAAAAAATATGGATTGAATGAGTAAGCTGGTTTTGTCTCTGTCTGTCTGTTTAAATTAAATTAACAAGGGTGTTTTAAATGAAGTGCCAATAGTTAATCCTGTAAACCTGTTTCCTTGTTATAGACTTCAGATGGACGTGCCTGAATTTGGTCAGTTATTTAAAGAAAGGGCTACTGCTCCTTTCTTCGTGTTTCAAGTGTTTTTGTGTTGGATTATGGTGTCTTGATGAGTACTGGTACTACAGCGTCTTCACTCTCTTTATGTTGGTTGCTTTTGAAGCCACTCTTGTGCAGCAGGTATATAAACCATTGATTTTTCTGTCAGGCAAGTGGGTATTTTGTTAGTATCACTTGCCTTGCAGGCATGTGATATTTTTGGATTTTGGTTATCACACAAGAGTAAGAGTAACCTAATGTTACTGTACTTGTCTCCAGATCAAGTGTCCAGGTTCACACCCTGGCCACGACCATCGTGTTGTATTCTCAGGCAAGACACTATTCTCATTGTGCCTCTCCCCACATAGGTGTATAAATGTTTACTGGTGAATTTAATGGGGGTAACCTTGTGAGGGACTAGTGTCTCATTCAGAGGGGAATAAGAATACTTCATGCCTCTGAAACTGAAGATTAGCACCAGCCTGATATTCCTGCAGTAAGCTTGAACACAAAGGGTCTTCTGGCCGGTGTTTGCACTACATTTTCCAAAGAATGTGTCCTGGGTCCCTCAGCTTCAAAACTTTATGTATCCTGCACAGGTTGTAAGTGTAGTCATAAATTGACTGTATGAGAAAACAAGACCTTTTTGAAAGTTTTATGCATATAAATCATATATGTGCAATTTGTGCATAAAGGCAAACTCTGCTTCTGGCTACTCCACAGGGTGAGGTGGAATGTCTATTTTCTTTAGAGCATGAATTGATGCAGAGATATGTTTAATCCTGTAAGTGAACTGTCTCAC
>JAHPZR010026035.1:35000-67942 GCA_019787425.1 Platygyra sinensis
GCTTTCCAGAGGGGAGCAGGGATGTTGTAGTGGCGAGAGCACTCGCCTTCTAGCGATGTGGCCTGGGTTTGATTCTGGCCCAGTGTCATGTGTGGGTTGAGTTTCTGTTGGTTCTGACCTTGCTCTGAGAGTTTTTCTCCAGGTTCTCCAGTTTTCCTGTCTCTACAAAAAAAAACAACAACACTCCAAATTCCAATTTGACCAGGATAGAGCACCGTCATGAAAACCAGCTGAGACTCCTGTGGCTTCCTCTCTAAATATTGACACACATTGATTTATGTTGTGGAGAAGGAAAAACCCAAGAAAGATGATGTTATTTTAATTTGAATTATGCAAAAGGGAGAAAGTTATAGATCATTGTGTGTGGCACAGTTACAGTAAAGTCATTTGTTTTAATCTCTTTGTAGGGAGATCTAAAAACTCTGATGTATTGATTCCATGTGATATGGTATTGCTGAGAGGCTCGTGTATTGTAGATGAAGCCATGTTGACTGGAGAGTCTGTGCCTCAAATGAAGGTAGAGCTCAACACTTAACACACTTAAGTCCAGACAGAATGCTTTACTTTAGTTTGATTCCACATCCACTACACATAATCAACTCTGTAAACTGTGGATTGATTCAAATCCAAATTTATGATGTTTCAAATAGGAGCCAATTGAGGATTTACCAGATGATGAAATATTTGACTTGGAACAGCACAGTAAATTACATGCATTGTCTGGAGGAACAAAAGTTGTGCAGCATTCTCCTCCGCTCAAGACTGCTGCTGGATTGAAAGGTAACTCAACAAGTATATTAAAAGACTCTTAAAGACTGTGTTACTAGCAATGTATGGTGTTATGATATGGCAGTAGGCTTATGTAGCTCTCTCTGTGGACTATGGTTACGTTATTTTAGTGTCTTGAATTGAGATTCATGTAGTTTGTGAGTAAACTTAGTGTTTGTTTTTGCTCTTTGTAGCACCTGATAATGGAACTGTGGCATATGTCCTAAGAACTGGATTCAATACCTCGCAGGTCAGATAATAATAATAATAATAATAATAATAATAATAATAATAATAATAATAATAATAATAATAATAATAATAATAATAATTTTATTGCTTCTATAGCGCACGATACATGAGAAGATGCTCTCGTGCGCTTTACAATGACAATTCAATCACCATTTATTATAGACATGAGTTTTCAAATTAAATTAAGCCATATATGTAGGAACCACATGACTTTGACTCATCTACTTGTTACAGTACTAGTCACTGTGCTTAAAGTAATTACATTTACATGTGTCATGGGAAAAGTTCATTATAGAGTGATCTGATTAAAATGTCCCAAGCCAGTGCAATGTGTAATATAATTATGTTTTATGCAATTGACAGGGAAAGCTGCTGAGGACAATTTTATTTGGTGTAAAGCGAGTCACAGCCAATAATCTGGAGACTTTTCTCTTCATCTTGTTTTTGTTGATATTTGCTGTTTCAGCAGCCGCGTATGTTTGGATTAAAGGTAAGAGGACTGTTGTAATGCCAACGCCATTTTATATGGCAAAATGTAATTTAGGTAAATTTAAAATCAAGAGAGTGCTGGCTACCAGTTTTATCTGTGCAGCTCACAATTGATCTGGGGCAGCCTTGTTACAGGGCCTCAAGTCTGCATCTTCTATAAAAACAGATGTCTGCTCTGAATATACACTGCATGAAATATCAATGTCTGCATTATTGTAGTAATAAGGAATTTCTCTCCAATGAATGATATACTTGCTACAAAGGGATTTGGCAAATTTTGAAAAAGAGGCTGATCTAGTGTTCTTTCTTATCCAGGCACTGAAGATCCCAAGAGGAATCGTTACAAGCTTTTCTTGGAGTGCACCCTTATTCTGACATCAGTGGTTCCACCTGAGCTTCCTATTGAACTGTCTCTGGCTGTAAACTCCTCACTAATGGCTCTACAGAAACTGGGTAAGGCCACAAGAGCAGTTACATTACAACAAAAAGCTCCCATGTATTTGAAAATCCAAAGGTTCGGCTCTGTCAGAAATACCAACAGACTCATTATGGATGTTTCACAAAGAGTAGTGGTGTTAGTAACATCAAGAGTGAAGTCTGCATTTGATCCTACCTCACACCAGCTACATCGTGTATGCTGTCTTCACGAGTCTGGCATTTTCTGTGGAGATGTTTTAAATTGTCATTTTTTCATTGTTTTCTCTAGGTGTGTACTGTACAGAGCCTTTTAGAATTCCATTTGCTGGTAAAGTTGATGTGTGCTGTTTTGACAAAACTGGAACACTGACAAGTGATAACCTCATAGTACAAGGTGTTGCTGGACTCAAGTGAGTATTAGTAAACCTGTCTACCATGCGAACTTAATCATTGTAAAGATTTTATAATGTTAAGAGAAGGCACTGTGTAGCAGCTTCACCTGTGGCTTAAGCAGGTTAAGCAAGAAGTAAGAAACCTCTAGTTCTATAGGGTAACTCCTTCAGTTTTTATACACGGCAAAAACTGATATCCATAGAGGCCCTATATAATAAACTAAATTGTAGTAAAAAAATAATGATAATTAAGTACAAATAAAAACAAAGAAAATAGCTATAAAATGGCAAAAAACCTAAAAAATCTAAATCAGACTAAAAATTGTGATTAAAAATTACACAGCCATGATAAAAAAACTTTTTTCATACATTCTAATTTTACAGATGGGAGTCTAAGTTTACATATATTAAGCTTTCAAATTCTCTCATACATATTCTGTATGTGCATGTATCCTAACTGTTCTTTCACTATTCAAAACATGCTGTACCTCACATGTGCTTCTTTTCAAGATTTACTTTTTTTATTCCTAACACCCTCACTTGCTGCAATATGAATTGAAGCTCTTTGGATCGGGCTTTTTTTATTAAGTGAAATGTAAAGGTAAATTCTACATATGATCCAAGTGGTCTCCCAGGCTGCTGCTTATCTCTGGTTTCTGTAGCATGAAGTGACTAGGAGTATCTTTACTCCTCCCTGTATGGGATGCTACAGCTGCATTCCTTTGCAGGGCTTCCCCCAGCAATAATTTTTGCTGGTGTCCATTTATACACACAAGTGAAGTGAGGCCCTGTGTCTTGCCCAAGAACATGACACAATGTTCCCAGCCAGGGCTTAAACCCAGACAGCTCAATCTGGAGTCAAGCACAGTAACCACAAGGCCACTGAGCTGACAACTGCCATAAGCCAAGTGTTCTTGTAATTATTGTTATTTTAACTTGCAGAGATGATGATGAAGTGTGTGCTGTTAGTGATGCTCCTGACAACACAGCATACGTACTAGCCTCATGTCACTCTCTGGCTTTCCTTGATGACAGTTTAGTGGGGGACCCTCTTGAAAAGGCAGTGTTACAAGCAGTTGATTGGAGGCTCACCAGAGGTGAGAATAAACAAGCTTAGTCCAGTCCTTCTACATTGGAGAAAGCAAGGGTCATTTTTATATGACATAGGTCTTTACAATTATACCAGGCAAGAAAAAAAAATTCTAGGTCTGATTACCTGGGGCAAGTGAAGTTTGCTCTTTGGAAAGTGAAAATGTTAGTTTTAGTGGTCGGGTGGGCATGTGAAATATTGCACACCTATTGGGCAAGTAATATTTTAGTGGAGGCCACTGAAATTTAAAATGTGCTGGCCTACTGGCTAACTAGATTTAAGATTTTTTTTCCTGCCCTGCCTCTGACAGTGCTCATTTGTTTCAATGGAAAGGTTCTCTGGTGCACCATTGCTGTTATGTATAGTAGCCGTTATGAAATAACTGATTGTTTGTAGACCTTTATTCCTTAACCCACTGACTAAACCTCAACCCATGCTGGCTGTAACCGTCCATGATAAGCACAGGCCTTTGTTCCACTTCTGACGTCATCACCTTTGCCCAAAATTGGCTTCATCTATACATGGGTTCTGCACGCAGAAAAGATCTTTTCAGTGAGAGTGATTGGCTCAATAGAGCCCGAGATGCACACAAAAATGCTCAGAAATTTGACTGGAAAACTCTGAGCAAAATTCCATGCGACTACACTTAGCTACTCTGTGACATAAATTGCCCATCTCAGTGATGCTTTCTCAGAAATTTTTGAATTGAAAGCAATCTCAGTAGAAGGTCAGTCACTGCAGCAAAAAGATAAAAGAAGGAGAAAAAGGAGGCAAAAAAGGTTTAAAAAGTGAAACACCTAAAGATGTAGACTCCCGAGCAAAAACGTCATAAAACCAGATGCTAGTGGAAAGAGAGGCATGCTGTCATGTTGTAAATGCCTTTTTTAGTAGATTAAAGCTAATTTGACCCATATCCAGCCTGAAAATCTCCAAAATGTCCAAAAAATGAATGCGTTTTTTGCAAAAAGCGCCAGGAGTTAATGGGTTAACATCCTTGATAGCTTGAGGGAATTAAAAGCTGTTCAGAATTTTTATGAGCAAAAATAACTTCAAAGGTACTAAATCTATAAACAGACTGCTTTATCTTGATAATACTATGACAATCAGATAATGAGCTCAAGATTTCTATCCTGTGATAGCTGACACGAAATCGAGAGGGAATAACCAAATTGTCCTAGTATAAATCTAGTAGTCATTCAGAACTTTATCTACATGTAAATCCTCTTCACAGACACTTCAAAATTGCCAAGAAGCGGCCATCATTTTGTTAACAAGGACATACTGTTGTGCTATTCACCATTTATCACAGAATAGATGAGTAGCATAGCCAATCAGAGAACGGCATTCATGATAGAATGCTAGTAGATTTATACGAAAATTTCAGCCAATGTCCTCACGTCATTCACTGAGGCGAAGTATGGAAATTTCTGCTTGTATTGCAGGAGACATTGTGATGCCCAACAAGGGTCGTCGTGTTTCCATGCGTATTGTACATCGTCATCATTTCTCCAGTGCTCTAAAAAGAATGTCAGCTATTGTATCTTTACAAAATCCTGGTTCATCATCCAGTGAATATATGGTGACAGTTAAAGGAGCTCCTGAAACTCTCAGACCCATGGTGAGTGTTACATGGTATGGATACTGTGGTCAGGAGTTATTGTAACAGTCGAAAAACACTTGATCCCCAGCCTGTATTTGTAGAGTAACACTAGGTGTGAAAATAAACCATGCTTCAGGCCAAGTGGTGTATAGCATAGAGCAACTTGTAGTCTTTTCCCTCGTACCAGTTTGACGACCCATTATGGATCGGGTGTATTGAACAACCCTCGCTTACTTCCTCTGTATAACATTTTGTTGCTAGTATTGTCCCAACCATTAACTAATACCTATTTAGACATCTGTGCGCAGAAAGGTCCAATTAAAAATAAGAAAGTTACATGGCAGACACGAGGACCTTGTCTATGTTGAAACCCAGACCTCTAATCCAGTGTGTGACACATTTTACCAAGAAACCACTGAGGCTCTCTGACCCACTCCAAGTTCCCATAATCTGTAAAAAAAAGGTTCTTGAAAACAAGAATATCATTGGCAACCAAACGTTGCCCAATGCAGTTCATTCGGGTTCAGAAAAATAAATAAGATTTCGTTTTGCTATAATTTGGTTTATTTGATGTTGCCTTTATTTTGCCGTTTTAATTTCAGTACAAGACCGTCCCCAGAAACTATGATGCCATTTATCATAGGATGACTTGCCAAGGTGCCAGAGTACTAGCCCTGGGTATTAAGAAGATCGGAGAAGTGGCAGCTAAAGAGGTGTGAAATTGCTTATGTACTGTTGCCATTACTTCATTATGAAAGGCGGAAACTATTCAAGAGTTCTCTTGACAAGCAATTCTAAGTCAAACGTGTACACCATAAACGGTGCTTATGCGCCCTACCTGTTAGACCCCTGATTGTAGGCGCGTATAAGACCTCTCACAAATTTTGTGTTCTCATAATTGTTCATCCAATTACACGATTGATTTTTACATTTAAGAACTTTTTGGTAATTGCACTCCATTCTACCAAAAAAGAGATACTTCCTGCCCCTACGACTTACAGCTGTAGGCTGTCACACAATCGTTCCTCCAAGAAAGGATCGCGTGACATCCTATGAACACTTAATGGTACGTACAGTATTGAGATTTTTTGAGGACTATCCCTTAATTTTTTGTGACAGATCCGTGACATGAAGCGCGAGGAGTGTGAATGTGATCTTCAGTTCGCAGGATTCGTTGTAATAGCGTGTCCATTGAAGAGTGACTCTAAAGCAGCAATCAAACAGATCCAAGAGTCATCGCACCATGTAAGAATAGAAAGCCGTCAAGAATGGTTTGTTTTTGTTTAAGTGTACATGGCAAATGACTCTCAAGAAGGGACAAATGCAAATCACTCTCAAGAAGGGACAAAAGCTAACGACGACGAGAACAAAAATTGAAAGTAACAGAAAAAAATGATCCTGTCCTTTGGAGTTAAGAGTTGAACGAATTCCTTAGACGTTTTGGTAACATATTGCAATATTATAGTAACCTAGATTTCAGGATATTTGCTATTCCACCAATTACACATCTGATCCCTTATATCCTTATACCCTTGGATCCATGATGATGCCAGATTACAAGATCACTCAACATTGCTTTTCTTGCAAAAAAAAATTATCGGATGATAAATTCATGTAAGTCCTTGTTGGTGTGGGCAAACAGCTGTTTTAACTTCAAATCTGATTCAGGATGAAGAGAAGTTCTAGGAAATCACGCTTAGTTTTTGTTTCGTTTTTACACCAAACAGCTGACCATGATTACTGGGGATAATCCACTGACTGCATGTCACGTGGCTCGTGAACTTCGGCTCACCAGGCGTGAAATTGTGGTTCTGTCACCTCCTGAAAACACTAATAATCACGGTAATGTGCCTGTTATCTGTTTCTGTTATTACTACAAAATATTGTCAATGCTGTAGTGGTGAAGACATGGAATTTGTGATTCGTACAACTGTCAAGTGGTAGAGCAGTATTCAGCGCGCTCTTGTCAAACAGTAACGGAAGTAATCACAGTGCTCATTTAGAGTAACCAATCCAAATTCGAGATAAAATAACGTGACTGATGAAATCGTGAGGAAATTTGCATTCGCAGAACGAGATTAGACGTGGCTTTGAATCTTACTTACATATCGCTTTGTTTAATCGTTTAATTGTTGTACCCATGTTTTTCCTCCTTGCAGTAGAAAGCGAGTGGCACTGGCAGCCAGTGGATCGTTCGTTCAGTCTTCCCATCATTCCCTCCGGTGGTATCAAAGATCTAACTTCCAAGTTTGACTTGTGTGTCACTGGAGAGGTAATGTAACTCGATTAAATGTTACTTATTTTGTATAACCTCGCTCAAGTATTGTTCAGCTTGAGTCGTCTGCCAGCCTAGGTCACTTTCTTTCACTCCGTCGCGTCTGTGTTCCACGGCACTGGTACACCCGTAAACCCATTTCTTTGTGCTCCAGCTGCTCTGAAGGTTTGATCATGTATGTATGCATTTATTATTTTTTTTATTTTACTTTTCTCGGCATATTAGCATGTATTTGCTAGGGGCCTAATCAGCCTCATCAACCCGAGTTGAAATAAAGTTACTCTTCTCTCTTCTCTTACTGCAAAAAATAAGTTGATCTTGTATTTTACTTGGTCGAGACAAACCCTGCTAGAAACATTTGAAAAGCATGGATCTTTTTTGCGACTTATTTTCTCTCGAACTGCTCTGCAAGATCGCTTTGTCAAAAGGCTATGGACAAGTTTATATTTTGTAACATGTGTCGACTTACCACTCAAGTTGACCAAGGATTTACGTTTTTTATCAATGTTTTGTAAAATCACTTCTACTTCTACTCTTTTCTTTTTTTATTCTTTTTTTGTCCTCCGGAAAATTTTACATTCGTTTGGGACAACTTTATGACATGCTACTGTTGGTTTGGTAAGCTTCTCGCCTAAAACAGCCGCTCTTGACATTATTGTTATTTTCTCTGTAAGCAATGGGAGAACCCATGAAAGTTAGAAAAGTCGAGGCAAATGAAAGGTATAGACAATGTAGAAGAAACAAACAGTTACCGTGCATTTTTACCTTTCGACACACCCATCGGAAAAAATTGGTATTTGCCCTGAGCGGGACTCGAACCCACGTCTCCCTGATTACTAGTCGGGCATGCTAAGCCACTACACCATCAAGGCTACCACGCTGGCAACGCAGCAGATTAACGAGGTGACTTAGCCTTGTGGGGATCCCTAGGGCCCAACTTTTCTTCACCTGGGAGTGTATCCTTGCCTCTATAACCCCCGGCAGGGCTTAGAACACATGAAAGTTAGAAAAGTCGAGGCAAATGAAAGGTATAGACAATGTAGAAGAAACAAACAGTTACCGTGCATTTTTACCTTTCGACACACCCATCGGAAAAAAAAAAAAAAATTGGTATTTGCCCTGAGCGGGACTCGAACCCACGTCTCCCTGATTACTAGTCGGGCATGCTAAGCCACTACACCATCAAGGCTACCACGCTGGCAACGCAGCAGATTAACGAGGTGACTTAGCCTTGTGGGGATCCCTAGGGGATCCCTTGTGGGGATCCCTGGGAGAACCGCAATCTTAAAATTTCAGAATGGTAAAAAGTTGAAAACGCTTACCGAGTAGTGGAGTCAAACACGCGTGTCTCTACATACAAAGAGTTTGTTCTCTGGCGTCTAAGGTAGAATCTTAAATGAGAATTATTTTACTGATTTATCTGCAGGCATTTTCCTACTTACAGTCAACGGAGAAGTTGACGACGTTTTTCCACTCTATCGTCCAGAATGTACAGGTGTTCGCACGGGTGGCTCCTAAACAAAAGGTACCGTGTCGGTCTGTAACGAAGTGATATTATTACCGCGAACTGAATATAAGTGTTTCAGTCTTAGAGGTATTCTAGATCTTGTGTTTTCTTTGCTGTACAGGAATTGGTCATTACCAAACTAAAGAGCAAAGGGTTTGTTACTTTAATGTGCGGCGATGGAACTAATGACGTGGGAGCACTCAAGCATGCGCACTGCGGTAAGTCGGCTCCTCCTTGGTGTAGAAGACACAGGAACGTCACAATATAACACTGCCTCACAAACCTACTGTTTCTTTGTCTTCCTCGTTCCTCGTTCTTTTGTCACATGAAAGTTAGAAATTTCGAGACAAATTAAAGGTATAGACTATTTTACATTTTACTATTTTACAGACTATTTTATTTTGCATTTTTACCGTTCGACACCCCCATCCGAAAAATTGGTTTTTGCCCTGACTGGGACTCGAACCCACGTCTCCCAGATTACTAGTCGGGCATGCTAAGCCACTACACCATCAAAGCTACCACGCTGGCAACGCAGCAGATTAACGAGGTGACCCAATTTGTCTTCACTCGAGAATGTATCCTTAGTAATCAGGGAGACGTGGGTTCGAGTCCCGCTCAGGGCAAAAACCAATTTTTCGGATGGGGGTGTCGAAAGGTAAAAATGCACGGTAAGTGTTTGATTCTGTAAGACGTTCTTTTGTCGTTTTGGTCTCTATTGTTTTTATCGACTGTGTTCTAAACCAAGAAACAGCCTGGAAGTCTTACAATATTTTTTAAGTGACGTCATAAGTGAGTACGAAGCTTGAACCAGCCGTGCTCTCAAAAAATTTGTGAAAAAGGAGTCTATTTTAGAATTTACTAGCCTGCGAACACAGAAGGATTTTCGGCGTTGCGAAACAAATGCCAGAAATCTGTGTTCGCAGGCTAAGATTTTACCCTCTCTTCTGTTTCTTGGCGCGTGTTTTTTCTTCGTTTCCTCACTGAACTGATACGAATGAGAGTAAAGCCCTGGCCAAACGGACTCGTAAGTACTCGCAATCTTAAAAACTTGGGTCTACTTGCGACTCCGTTTGGCCAGGGCTTGCGTGCACTTGCATTGACTTGCGATGACTTGCGCTCACTTTGGACGCCAGTCAAAGCAAGTTTTTCACCGTTTGGCCACCCAACCCAAGTCAACGCAAGTTGAGTGACGTCCATTATAACCTATTATTAGCCAATGAAATAGGGGATAGTCTGCCTTAAAATGATTTTTTACGACTTGCGTGTACTTGTGAAGGAAACTTATGAGTCCGTTTAGCCACCCAACGCAAGTCTTTACGCAAGTTTAACTTGCGTCCACTTGCGACTACTTGCAGGTCCGTTTGACAAGGGCTTAAGGCACATGCCAATCCAGACGCCAACACAACCTCCATGAAGAGCTGGGCTAAAATTCCCGATCTGTTGTAATGATTCGTTGTTTTATTATTTCACTATGGTTAACAGGGGTGGCCTTGCTGGCTGGTGCACCAGAGAAACTGCCCGAACAAGGCAAGAAAAGTGCTCTGAAATCCAAGGAAGACAAACCCTCCACATCCGTGAGTGCAATTTTTTTGTAGTTCTTTCTTTACCTCTGTCGTGTGTACAGACCTCACTGCGTTCGGGTCTGTACTTACGACCTCGGTCAAGATGCTCCCATACAGACCGACTTAGCTCGGTTAATAAGATGTTTATTATATGGCAAAAACAAAAACAATTTAATTAGTTTAATGTAACAGGTTTGTACTGACATTTTGATTACGAGTGGTGATGAGCAGCTTTTTGGCACTTACAGAGACAAATATTAGATGAAAACAGTCAATGATTTTGCATTTTAGTTTGCAACTTTTTCACTTCAAAACATTGCAGGTCTAGATGCCGGTCTAGATGGGAAAATCTAGACCGAGGTCAATATCGTTTCCAGCCAAGAAAATTGGTGAATTTGGTAGTTCCCAGTCCTTGTGAGACAGAGCTATATAATAATGTTTTCTTTTATAATCTCGTACAGAATCAATCAGAGGATAAAAGTAAAAACGATTCAATTAAGATAGTTTCAAGAGGACACCTCCCTCCTGCACCTGCCAAAGGAGCTTCACGAGCAGCTAAGATGCGTGCTGTGGCCAGGGGGGACGACACTGCCTCCACCTTAAAACATGAACAACAGGTGAGCTGTTATTTTTTTTGCTATGATACTTTTCTTGGAGGTCTTGGTAACAAATAAATTCCGTCCATTTTCGTCCACGGCAAGACCTCTAGATTTAAAGTCGCTCTTTCCGTTTGTTTTATGTTTTAGAAAAAGATCCAGGAGATGTTAAAGCAGATAGACGAGGCGGATCAACCTCAAGTTGTTCGGTTGGGAGATGCGTCAATTGCCTCACCTTTCACTTCCAAGCTATCGTCTGTCATGGCTGGTAAGATTGATTGATCTATCGAGTTAACTAGGCAGCGTTTCTGCAAGTCTAGGCGAGGTGCCCACTTCCTTTGGCTGCACACAGGCTAAATTTCGCTGGTCTTTTTCGTTAAGGACGTGCCAACGCGATTTTTTTTCTGTTGCTTGCGCTACTCGCGACATGCAAAAATCGTGTAGGACTTGTATCGATTAGCGCTATGTCGGGCTACGATTGCAGCCGGAAGAGTTTTAAAACAGGTCTCAAAATATTACGACAATCATATGTAATGTCTTGTAATGTGTGTTCTTTCCAGTCTGCCATATCATTAAGCAGGGTCGCTGTACACTCGTCACCACCTTACAGATGTTTAAGATTCTTGCGTTGAATGCCCTGGTGCTCGCTTACAGTCAGAGTGTGTTGTATTTAGATGGAATCAAGTTCAGTGACGGGTGAGTTCGCCAATTGACATGTACATTTTCTATACCGGTCTACATTATTGACAGAGGACCGATTGGGGGAAATGTTTTAGCTCAGACCAAGTTCCGGTCTCGAACGAAAGCCGGAGGGTTTTCTGCATTTTAGCCGCACTCGCCCCACCACCCCACTCCCCATCAATTTTGTGTTGTCGCCCTATTTTCGCGCGACCAGCAGGCAGAAACTCTTCGTTCGCTTAGGAACGCGTTCTCTACGGGCTAACAAATCTCCTTTCACTGTTGAATGAATTTTCCCTTAAGTGATTACATGCAATTTTCTCATGACCTCCACACTTTGCACTTTGCACTAACTTTTCCGTGAGAATTTAGGTGCGTATCACTAAGGAATAAGAAACAGGGGCACGGTGTTCAAAAATGTTTAATTCAGTTGCTTTAAGGACGTTCGCGCCCATTGCTACTGCGCATCTCCAGTGCACACGCTATTCATTGGTCACGCGCGTGCCACGTCATTTTCAAGCGCGCGCACGGATTCGAAAATTCAACAAAATATAGGGCTGATGACCTTTGCGTTAACTTTGTGTGCGAATATTTTTGTTGGATGCTCGGTGACCCCCACTTTTTTTTCGGCAGATCACTTCCTTTTCTGATTCTTTCCATTATACTAAAAAACAAAAAAAATCTGTACGTGGGAAGTTTTAATTATTTCTCATATACTATTCAAATAGGGCCGAATTGGTACGTGGATACAGGTGTGCGTAACTTAGAAGTTGTAATTTTTAAGACTAATTCTAGCTGATTTAATGACATATGCAGCAAAGATCTATCAAATAGGCCTATGTATGCTGTATTAAACACACATAACTTAGATATGATTCTTCAACTTAAATATATGCCGATAGTAATGAATCCGGCCAGAATCGCCTCGAATGACTGGAAATCCTAGAAATGCTATGGTCTGAGCTACGCCTTATCTTCAAAACGAGTTCGGTGACCCCCGATTTTTTTTACGTTTTTAATCTAATCTTATCATTTTCTACCTGCAGTCAAAGTTTTAAAAAAATCTGTGCGTGGGAAGTTTTTGGGCGCGAACGTCCTTAAATCAGGTCTTGTAATTCTCTTGCAGACAAGCTACGTTACAAGGCGTTTTACTTGCTGGATGCTTCTTGTTTATTTCGCGTTCTAAGGTGAGCGGACAAGGACCTTGAAATAAAATCTTCCCGCATTACCCTTTCCTAGTTCTATATTTTACTAGTTTCCCTGACTTTCTGTCTTGTCTCTTTCAGCCTCTTTCGTCTCTCTCCAAACGTCGGCCATTACCAAATATATTTAACCTGTATACTATAATAACTGTCCTATGCCAGTTTGCTGTTCACTTCTGGGTTCTCATCTTTATGGTACAACAAGCAAAGCGACTCACCCCTAGCATGTAAGTATTATCTTTGTGCGCACGCGTAATGCTGAAGTCAAGCACGGGCATTTCGCTTATCATTTTGCCCTAGCCTTGCAATTCGCCGGGAGATAGAGAGGATTCGATTTATCGAAATAGGAGTCGTCTCTACGGGTCTTAAACCATGTCCCAGGGTTTTAGTTTGAGACCAACGTTTCGGGACATTCAAGTGAATACACGTATATGAACGATCATATGTCCACTTGCATTCTTCACCATCTACAGGTACATTACGAGCGTTCAACGTGATCAGCTCCTAGTTGACTTGTTAGCTCAGTTGCTAGAGTGTTGTACCAGTATCGTTGAGCCGGGTCATCAGTGGGTTCGAATCCGTTTTAGCCCTAATGTTGATTTTCAGGCTTTGATTTTCACGACTATTTAAGTTGTGTATTACTGCGGTATTTCTCCGCAGTTCAAATATATGATCTTTCATATGATTCACTTGTATCTTCACCATCTACGGGTAATATTAGGATTCGTATGATCTTGCTTTTGTTTGCTTAGTGTTCTATCGAAGTACTCGAAGGGCGACTATCCTCCATTTATAGTCTAAAATCCCTTTGCCTTCACGTGTTGCTGTTTAACTTGTGTGCACCTTGCAGGGATTCTCGACATGTAGACTTGGAGGCCAAGTTTCAGCCCACCATTGTGAACAGTACTGTGTATATTGTCTCCATTGCTATGCAACTAGCTACGTTCGCTATAAACTACAAGGTAAAATGATAAGCCAGTCAGTTAAGTTACATTCACAGAAAGACTTCCAAGGTTGTCACAAACAATACACTACTGAGGATGTGTATCACCTTAGCTTACGAGCTGGCTCATCACGAGCTCAGGCTTTTTTCGAGCTTCGCCTACTTCAGTGCAGGCTCGTGTCACCTCTGTGTGACTGTAGTTTGTTGTAAGCTGACTGACAGATACGTTTGATCGCAACCCTCTAACAAAGTGATCAAGGGTTTGGAAATTGTAAAGTCCTAAAAGAAGACGTTATGTTTAAACTGTACGAATCGTGTCGGTACTCTTTTTCCTTTATGTTGCCGTTACACTTGTTGTTTCGTTAGATACCAGCTAGGCCATTTCCGACAGAGCGGCGGAAATTGAGCCTAGAGAAGTCTTGGTGGACGCTTTTCTCATGGGAGTGAGTTGTACTTGCGAGTTTATTGTCTCGCAAATCATACTCTGTTTCCACCTCTGTTTCAAGACTAGTGTATCCTACTGCCACCCGTTCATGGAGAGCCTCTCGTGTTTAATTTCAGCAACTTTTTGTCTTGTATACCATAGGGTCACCTGTTGTGAATCTTCATGTTTAATTTCAGTGACTTTAGGTTTTGTTACATACCACAGGGTCACCCGAACATGGAGAGCCTTGTATGTTTAATTTCAGTAACAGTTCATTTTGTTGTATACCACAGGGTCACCCGTTCATGGAGAGCCTTCTTGATAACAAGGCGTTGTTGTACAGCTTGATGGCCTCTGGTGGATTTGTTCTGTGCATGATTACTGGCTCTGTACCTGAAATTAATCAGCAATTTGAAATAGTGCCGTTCCCTCCGAAGGTAACAGTTCCTTCGTATCTGTAGTTATTCTTTTTGTAAAAGAAGTTGAAAGCTGTGGGTATGTGATTCCTGAGTGGACTCTTGCCTTGATTTGTGTGGTTCTAGCTTTTACGTCTGGGAGTAATTTTAGTGTGATCATATAAATGAAGCTGTGGAAAATTCGGTAGTAGCGAGGCATGGTGGTGCTGTGTATTTCGGTGTTCAATGTAGTTCTTACTCTTCCCTGTGCTACTCGCTTCAACTTGAAAGTGAGTTGATGAAACCCCGGCGTGTAACACTATTCAAATGAGAACAATTGAGCTGTATTTTCATGTGGTACTGATTATTACATGTAAGCTCTTGTGTAGATGCCAGTGAATTAACCCAAGCCTGTCACCATTCATATGAAAGCTCTTGAGCACAACTTTCATGTGGTTCTCTTAATTTTGTTGTACAAAAAAATGAGCTCCTAGTGTGTGACCATTCAAGTGAAAGCTATTGAGCACAACTTTCATGCGGTACTCTTAATTTTGTACAAAAAATGGACCCCGAGTGTGTGACTATTCAAATGAAAGCCGATGAGCAGTGTCTCCATGTGGTACTGTTTCAAACGTCTGTGGACGGAACCTAGATTTACGCTCATAACAACAGTTTCTATAGAAACTAATCCCCCTCTCTTCTCGCATCTTCTTCTAGTTCCGCGAGACATTCACGCAAGTCCTTCTGGCAGACTTTGTGGCGGTCTTCGTCCTGGACAGAATATTAGACTTTTTGCTAGGCAGTGCCAAGCTACGACAACATTGACACGAGTAGAGAAGAACTGTTCATTTGTGATAATTTAGATTCAGTCAACTAGGCGTCTTTCGACACAACATTTAGAGGAAGAGGCAGTTACCCATCGGTTCCAAGGACCAAACGACGATGTTCCGAGACGAGACGAAGATTACCCGAAGTACGATGGGGATCTTGGAGTATCATTTGTTCAACGAAAGACTGCTTTCAAAATTGTTATCTCGTGCGGGTTAGGCATATCTCAAGTGAAAAATTATGGATTTGAAACTTGCCCTCCAGAAAGAAAAATGCAACAGAAAAAAACAACAGCAATATAGAAGTAAAATTTCACGGGCGCGGTTCGCCAAAAGAAAGAGCATGTATCCTATTTACTGTACGTTTCGAACCTGGAGAGTTAACAGTAAACCTTTCATTCGTCAGTGACAACTAGACCTCGATCAACGAGGTTCAGTTGTCACCTAGGATTCGTTTAAATTTTAAGATTTCCTCTGTAGGAGGGGAAGAAGCGAGGACTGGCTTCGTTTGGACCCGAGGGGCCTTTCTCGAGATCAGCTGCTGGCCACGGGCGCGCGTTGGCTATAAGCATCTCATATCCAACAAGCGCGAGTGGAATAATTGTTTTATTAAAAACGCCCAAAAATATAGAAAACAAGACTAAAATAAAAATAAAAACGCCCAAAAAAATTGAAAAATTGGTGGAGCATGGTATACTAGCTCAAAACCCATGATGGCTAAGCCAATAAAAACTCTCCAATTGCATTATCCAACGATCCAGTTTTCAATAATAACCATTGTGAACTCTTATCAAGCTTATTATTAAGGGAATTGTGCTATAGTAAAGTCACGGCTCATCCTCTGTGTAAGAACCTGTAACACTCACCAGTGACATGAAACAAAGAAAACAAAGAAGTCATCATAATAGACCCTAACCCTAACAATAACTACAAAGAAAAACTTCACATGTTTTAACACCGAGGTAAACCTAAAGTCACGGTACATATTAAACTGCTTCATTTTGAGCGCACAATTCTCTTCAAATGAAAAGTATACTTGGCGAATAAGCTGAACAGAAAGAGAAAAGAAGGCCAGAGGGGTGATAACCCGGGTAACTATGAACTATACAGGAACAAACATGGGCTAAAGTGGGCAAGATTGGGACCTTACGCTTATTAAAGACTTTGCAGTGTGTACCATTCGCGTCCATGGTGTTCCTGTTTTGACATTTTGGTGCAAAGCAGCCCGAGCCAAACTTGAAAACGGTTAACGCTTTACGTTTTTAAGTTAAGCCCGCGCTGTAATCCACTCACTGATTGTCATGTTCAAGTCCGCATCGCTTGCTATTGAGCTGTCATTTGTTGAGTTCTCTTCTTTAAAAAAACCTCTGCCAACATCAGAGCTTGCACTACAAAATGAAACCATTTTTGTTTAGTTCCTCACGATCTGTAGATGTGTTTAAATTTTAAGGAATTGTTCTGGACAGCGTCCCTGACGAAATACTAAAATTGCGTTAAAATGACCACTTGCTATAATGCATACCGAGAAAAATGTTGTCAAGAAGTGGTCATAGAGTATCTTCAGATATGATATTTATTTCTCAAAATTATCTGTATGATTAAAAAATTTAGGTGTTTTAAAATAAAATGTACTGATTCACCGTGTTTGTTTGTTTGTTGTCCTCTGCATATCTTCATGCTCATAGAGACTAAGGTAACCCGTATTTGCAGTAGAAGTATGTTTATATTTAGTAATTTTTTTCGCACTTGAGTTATCTCTCATCTTGATCGAGTCAGTTACGCACATGCGGTCGTGGTTGTTATTTGTTATTTCAATATTTATCGTTGTCGCGCGTATTAATGACCGGATGTCGTGATATGATTGTATCGCCGCCTTTTGTGCATTGATGCAGAACGTACACATTAGTCTTAAGAACAAAGGAGTTGCTTGGTGACCGAGTAAATCTAATCGATAAGTAATCCGTCCTCATGAAAAGTTTTGATAATACGTGACGCTTTAGAAAAGTTTCTTGCAATTGCTAAGGACATTTTCTATTTGCACAAAGAGTGAAAATCTCGTTAATACGCTTATGCACGTCACTGGAAAGCTTCATACTTTGAAGAGGGTATTGGAGGTTACATGGAAAGGGCGCGTGTGCATAACTGCAACATCGTTCAGCATTTACAAAAGTATGTATCAAGCGGCCTAAATTGAGAGGGAAACGTGAGGCTGTGAAGCGCTTGAAAATGGGTGCCATAGTCTCTCATCGTAAGGGCCAGAAAAGAATATCGCGAGTTGAGCAGAAGGCAATGTAAGTTTGATTCGTTCAATGTTTGCACTAATCGAACACGTTTGAGTTCATAATGTGCTAATTGCAAGCTGCATGTTTGCTTATCAAATGTCATGAATAGCATGTAAGTAATAACTCGTTTTAAAGAGACCCTTAAAAAACCATTTCATAACAATAAATGTTTCTTTCTTTTATCTTCGAAGAGCGGTCAGTGCATTCTCCACACAATCTGCAAAAGCGGATGAAAATGCAAGGCAGGAACAGGAAAGTGCGTATAAATTACTTAACAGTTGTCTGAATTCACTCGAGCTGTTTATTGACGTACGTGATTCATCTGTGCTTTAAAATATCAGCCTTCTTGTATTTGTACTACAGTTTTGTACAACAGTCTGTAACTCGCGTATCATGTTTTAATACGAAATGATGTTTATTGACTACTTTGTTAATTGATATAAAGCATGCCCAATATCTCAACACAAAGAAAATAAGCTATAAAGCCTTTGAGTGATACCAGGTTCAATAACTGAATCATCGTCAGGAAGATGGTTGTTTCAAAATTAGAGTTTTCTGTTCTCTTGTGGAGTAGCAAGTTTCATATTGTAAACTGCTACCTAAAGATCACTGGGTACATGAGTTAATCCTATTACAAAATTTAATTAATAAACCATCAAATTTGCTATCGGCTTACTTCAAGTTGATTTGCTACACTAGCTACTTATATTCTTACAACTGCCGCAGGGGCGATAGAGGATTTTTGAGAAGGGGGTTAGGCGGGTTTTATTTCTGCAAATGTGTCACATTTTCTGTCATCTTCCGACAGAGTGATAAAAATTAGTTAAACTTTATACCCAATCCTGGACTGGGAATTAATTTTCATCCCAGTTCTAGCAGAGAGTCTGCAGATTTCCTGCAAGCATCAGATTTCGTACAGAGACAGCTAGTGAGGTGTATGCTATCTGTGTATACTATTTACATTCATTCATGTAGTTAATACTTTGTCCTGAGTATTCCATTTTATTCGAGAGCCTGGAATTGATTTTTCTCGAAGAATTACAATATTTGTTTTTACATTTTTTTTTTAAAGAAAGTTATTTATTACTTGTTTATTTATTTATTTATTTATTTACTTATTTATTTAGCTTCGCCTAACTAGAATACATTCTTTGTACATGAATACATAAAAAAAATTATTAGGCAGGGAGACCATTACAGCATAACCAATTACAGTGGATCCCTCATTAATTAAAACATGTTCCTGTCTCAAATCTTCATTAGCACCTGCCCAGCCACTGGCTCAACAGAACAGTCCTGCCACAACACGGAGCAGTACCAATATCGCAGTGGCGTCATGGGGTGAAGGCATAGTAGGCACATCGTCTCATGCCTTGCATGATAAGGGCGTGATCTCATCCAGGGGTGTGGAACGTGAAGTAAAATCTAGCAAAGATATGTACCCATCATTAAAGCCCAAAACACCTGATCCAAACAAGAACATTGAACTGTATACAGGCTTTGCTACAGTGACACCAATACCAAGACAACCAGACAAAGAAGAGGCAGCTATAACCATACAAAGGTGCTTTATAAAGATCTTTGATCTTGTTACTGTATGTGATTTTATGGTGCCGTGAATGATTACCTTGAGTGTATGATAAAATAAATCCAAATTCACATGTAGGAATCAGTGAGAAAATGACATTTGTGATCAACTGTTTAGGGTTTTACTGTTTAGATTTTTATTTCTAATTAACTAACAGGACTGTATTATTTATGTCACAGGCATGTGAGAGGGTATCAGTCCAGGAAACTACTCAAACAGCAAGAACTTTCAGCCAAAATTATTCAGCGGTATATATGTATTGTGATATTCTATGTTTTTTAAACTTGTTCTCAATTACTTTCTTGGTTTACCAAACCATCAGCTGTGAAAAAGCTGCACTGCAGTATAATGCTTCCATTAATGACAAAATACATGTCTCCATTTATCCCTGTCATTAGCTAAAGGACGAAATTATGTTGTTAGATAACTGAAGCCTAAACATTCCACGAATGTATAAAGTTGGTAGACAAGTACTTCAAATAGCTGTTTTTGGGGTTGTCATGATTTTGACATGCAGTGCAAAGGTTTTGTCTTTGGTAGGGAGTTGTTCTTATCAACTACCAGATTACCCTAGATGATCGTTCTTCAGAGACTGAAGAATCCATGCAACAAAATAAACATTTATGGGTATGTTGCAGGTTACTTGCCATTAGCATGCTTAAGCCACCCCCCAGTGTCAAGGGAGCCCTGCTTCACTATTGTAAAAGTAATGGTATATGTAATTCAAGTTATAAAAAAATTCATTTCAATGGCCTACATTTATCTCATCAGGGGCTACCGCAGGCACCAAAAAATGAGAACTGACAAAAGTGATCCTAATCAACAGGACACTTTTAAAGAGGATGAAGATGATAGTGGTAGCGACAGTGATGATAATGACAAGAGGAAGAAGTCTGAATACAGGAAACCATGGAAAGAATCAACTGTTGCTGCTCCTACCATTGACTCTGATGTAAAAATTGGTAAGATTCTATTTCTGCTAGTTTATATTACTGTAGAAAAAACACGCAGTCTAAACAGTCAGACAAGAAGCATCCTGCTGAACTGAATCACTCAAATTATATGAAGCTACTGTAAAAGCCACCTGGAACCCCTCATTCCTTTCTCTCATGTAGCTGTATACTGCATATAACTAACACATATTTTTTCAGGGGAAAAAACTAAAGAAAACTTCAATATGTACCAAGAGGACATTACAGACTTAAAGTGGAAAACAGAACAACAGGTATGTCATGATCACCAGTATTTTATGTAGGGCTCTGGTCATGCAGTGTGAGCAGCATACATGCATACAGATGCTGTATGGACAGTTGCATGACAACCAAAGTTTTTTAGCTTCATGGGTTATCATATTGTCTTAGGCATGGTGCTCCACTCAGGTGCCCTCAGTACACGGCTCAGCTTCACCATTAGAACAGTCATTAATTTGTTTCCTCTGATTGAATTAACATTGGAAGACGATTATGTTCCTCCACATACAGATGCTGTAAGGACAGTTTGCATGGCAACCAAAGTTTTTTAGCTTCATGGGTTATCATATTTTCTTACACATGGGGCTCCACTCAGGTTCCTTCAGTACACAGGTCAACTCCCCCATTGTTAATGTAACAGTCATTGATTTGTTTCCTCTGATTGAATTAGTTGGAGATGACAACAATGGGAGACGATTATGTTCCTCCACGAATAGTGGTAAGTAATAATGAGTAGATATAATTATAACAATTGTGCATACATTTACTATTCTTTATCCTAAATTTTCATATTTATAATTTTTCATTTTCCTGTAATTGAAGCTCTGCGCTCTCTACTCTCTCTTGCTCTCTCTCTACTATTTTCATTTAGCTACCAGTGATTTTTACATATCAAGGGATGATCACTTGTGATGAAATGGGTTTTGGGAATCCCCTTCACTAGAAGCAGCTTAATTACCATTACAATCAAGATCTTGTGGCAGCAATTTTAATCAACATTTCTGACTTAATTTACCCAAGGTCATTTCCTCCAACGTTCCAAGATCTGATGTGCTAGACAAGATTGTGAGAGATGATATTCTCAAGATAACCTATGTGAGTAATTTATTAAGAGGGGGGAGGAACAGAATAGGGAGGAGGGAGAAATGGCCCAAAAAAAGTTGGGAGGAGGGAAAAATAGGGGAGAAAAGTAGGGAGGAGGGAGAAATTGGCTCAAAAAGTAAGGAGGAGGGAGAAATTGGCTCAAAAAGTAGGGAGGGAGAAATTGGCTCAGAAAGTAGGGAGAAGGGAGATTTACCCCCCTGTCCCCCCCCCCCCTCTATTAACTTGTTACATAATTTAGTTACATGTATTATATAAACCAATAGACAAGTATACAATATCATGGCCAATCAAATTACAGCATTTGCATTAGTCTACCAGTAGAATTCCACTTAAGTTGACTATTATTCCTCGTACATTTTCCTTTTCTAGGATTTCTCCATGGCAACACTTGAAGACGTGTTAGGTATTCATAATTATATTTATTTTCTTATTACTTTAAAGTGGGAAGTGCAAGTACTGGGAAATAAACTGGTAAGGTTAGTGATACGAGAAGACACAAGTAGTTGAAACTGAGCACTCATCTAAGAGGCCAGAAATTTTCTTACACTTCAGAATTTCTAAAGATGAAAACAAGTACGAGTTGGGCTTTTAAAAGTTTGTATTTATGACACTATTTATTATTAGATATATTGATTAATAGTGCCATTGTGTAACGTCAGGTTTGCATTGGTTATAACAGGGTTCGTACACTTATGACCTGTAAAAATTCCATGACTTTCCATGACTTTTTCCATGACTTTTTGAAATATTCCATGACCTAAGTTAAGCTATTTCCCTCCGGCAGTAGTGTCAAAACAATCATTTATTCAGCTGAAATTACATTTGATTTTTGGACTCGCCAGTTAATTTTTCAACTTTGGATCTTAATGCCTTTCATTCATAGAAAACATACTGATTTTCCATGACTTTCCATGACCTACACCTAAATTTCAGGACTTTCCACGCCTGGAAAATGAAATTGTAAAATTCCATGACTTTCCAGGTTTTCCATGACCTGTACGAACCCTGTATAATAAATTTTAACACCCCTAAACAGAACCATTAATATAGTGGCACCCCGCTATAACGAAGACCCCATTATAATGAACAACATTTGACAGCCCAGCAGAATTACAGTAAAATGTGTGGAAACAAACGCCACTATAACGAGCCCTGTTATAACAAAATCCCTGCTATAACAAATAGATTTTGACAGTCCCAATGCACAATTTACCCCGCTATAACGAATAGTTTGTCCTGCGGCTCCCAGTGAGTAAAAACAACATGGTGATACCAGTGGTTGACAAGCCAAACACGACTCCTATTGGTCAGATAGGGAAACTTTGACCCTGAAAGCTGTGCCTTATTTAAACGTAGGTGTTCACACGCAAGTCTGTAGACTGTTTTGCGTGGTGTATATCCCATTGTTTAGCTTGGTTACCACGCTATAATGAATATTTTTTTTGTTAACCAGATAATTCGCTATAACGAAGACCCTGTTATAACGAACGTTTCTTTTGGTACCATGACACTTCGTTATAGCAGGGTGCCACTGTACCTAAATACCCTTATCACCTCAACAGAAAAGATTGCAGCTGTACTGGAGAATTTCCAAAGTAGAAGTAAAGCCAGATCAATAGCATTTGTTTGCCAGGTAAGGTCAGTCCTCATTATAAGCACGAGAATGAGCGGAATTTGAATGATAGCATAGGATTTGTCATTATCTTGCTCACTGTGGTTTTATTAATGTCTTCTTCCTGAGGGCAACTGTTTTCTCACAAGCAGGCAAAATGTTTTGAATTGAACTTATAAGAAAAATGTTCCTCTAAATGGTTCAACCAAGTGGGTAAAATCCTCCTCACCACTGCTCTCAATTTGCCCAGTGCCTCCAAAGTGGCCCTTAATGGAACCATTGGTGGCTGAAAGAGGTCATACTAAGTGATTGAAGTGAGATTTCAACATTAAAATTCAGTTAAGTCCTGCTAAGAAGATAAAAGCACCAGTTTACAGACATTTGTCAAGTAACTCTCTAAAATTATCACCAATTTTCATTATTACATGGTCACCTTTCCTGCGGTTGTTTTAACATCAGGGTGGTCCTGGCTTCTGCAACCCTGTTAAGGGAAAGATGTTCACCACAGCCAAGTTGAAACAAGATGAGGAAATAAGCAGGTACAGTACCACATTTAGTACTTAACCTGATTGTCATCATTGAATCCAACCAAGAGAAGTACTGCTTCCAATGTAGCACACATGAATATGTGATGAACATTTGCTATTCCACCCAGTGTAAGGCCAAACGTTATCTCGTTCAGAGATCTCACTCTGTTTGATGCTGAAAAGTGAGATCTCAAAACATTTGAAACTACAACATTTTTTATTTGCTTCTTGGCCATGGGATATCAGCATACAAGAATTTAGGCCCAACCATCAATGGGTGAGGCATGTACTAAAGGTCACTTTCTTGTGTGTTTTTCTATGACAGTCAGCATGAAATGGTGTAGGATTAATTGTTATGATCTACCACTGACTTGAAAAGTCTGCTCTTGATTTCACAGTTTCTGGAAGAATCTTGGTACATACATGTCTAAGATAGATCCAGACCAGGCAAAGATACACTTCATTGGCAATAATGTGACTGGAAATAAGAAAGGAGAAAAATTAATGAAGTTCCTTTCCAAAGCAATGCGACCATCAAAGGTCAAGGTTGAATCGCCATTAGAACTAGGGCAAGCAGGTGGGTGATAAAAAGTTTGTCACTTCCAGCAAACAATACACATTCAGAGGCATCTAATCAGGTTTAGTAAGAATGTTAACCACACCTTTAGAGTCACCTTTTCAAGTGAGGATATCATGGTATTGATGACAAAGAAGGTCAGACACAGCAGACACATAAGCTGGGAGCATGCAACATGTCTATGTAATCTGAAACCACTTGTGATTGCCACAGGTTTCTTGATTGGCACACAGACTCAGGACTTGAAATTAGCACAAGATTCAATTTGATTTGTACTGTGTAATAATATCCAATTGAATAGTCAGACTGCAAGATTTCTCCCATAGACTTCAGAGGTTAAACCATTATTACACAAATCAATATTTGCTCACTCGCAAATGAAAATGTTTAAACTGACCACTACATGTAAAATTGATGTCCCTTAAATCAGCATAGCATCACTTCACAGACTGACTGTATTCAATTTAACACTTTCTTCTTTAAGTTAAAGGTAAAGCTTGTTGTAATATAGTGACACAGGGCACAGAAATTATCCCTCAAAAAGAAATATGTTCTGTCATTATAATTGTAATTTATTAATTTCGGTAACATGCTACATTGTACTTCCATTCTAGGCAGAGAAATGCTGGCGCTCTATTTTGATTATGACAAATACAAACTGTGGAAAAGCAGAATGCACTCCAAGGTTTCATTCAAGTTGTAATTTGAGATGTAAAGCCTCTACTTGTCAAATCATTGCAATTATTATTATTGATAAAAAAACTTTATTGAGTTTGTTAATCTACTGTATAATTTACCTGGATATTGTTAACTGTATTTCTCTTCATGAGTCAGAAATGTGTAAATAAATAATGATATAGTGTTGACATTGTAAGGTAGTCTCAAATTGGAAATTACATGAGTGGGCTGAAAGTTAGGAAGTTTTCATCAGTAGGTCATCTTCATTTCATTAATAAGCCCCATAAAATTATAATTTGTCATTTGGTTGTGACCTTTTCTGGTCAAATAATTCTTGAGATGAAATGTTAAAAACAATAAATTAAAAAACTGTCATACTCTAAATTATTTTGAGGTTTGCTCTTACAAGATGATACATGTAATATTCTTGTACAATAATTGTATTTAAATAAACACTATCATAAGTGAGCGTGATGTACATGGCCTTCTGTAATAATGATATCAGCTGTAACTTTCCAAAGAATTTTTATTACATGTGTTTAAAATGCCTAAGTTTAACTGTTGTAATTTTGATTGACGAACTTTTGATGGGAGGTAATAAAAGCTATTTTTATACCCTACTTGTTCCTACATAACATAATTTACTTGCAAGGTCTTCTCAACATTCATTTCAGTAGAAATCCTTCTCTAAAAGGATCATCCTTCTCCACTGAGAAGGTGCATTTCCCAGTGTAATAAGCATGACCAGCCACTTCAACATGAACTGCATCAAAGTCCCCACACTTCGTATCTTTTACAGCTTGAGCAGTAAATTTTGAACCAACCAGGCCCTGCTCAAAGACACGCAGCTGATGCAGACCAATCTGTTGACGAGCATACTGCACAGCAATACGAGCTGTCACTCCAGATCCAGTGGGACATCTGTCAACCTGAATATTAAAAAAAACGTTTTGGACTATAAAACTGTGCAAACAGAGTACACATTTGCATCCTATAGATATGTTATACTACATGTAACAATCCTTCCGTACTACATGACATGCCAACATATGCCTACCGGTTTGTAGAATCCATGGTACCTAACAGTGGATGCTAACCCGTGTACATTTGGAGTAAACTAATACACGTCTTAATGAGTCCTGGACTTTTCACTTTTTGGGGGGAGTAGGGGCAGGCAATGCCTTACGATCTCTTTCTTTGGTAAAGTCAAGAATGTCCAAGGCTTACAAAAACATTTATCTCACTACCTTGCAAGCTCTCCATTTAACTACTTTGTCACACAATGTTGATAGTAATGTACCACTATTTTGTGGCTTTCAGAGCCCTTATGGCCAGAGAGTTCTTTCCCCACAAGAAAGGATGAAATGAAAGAATGTACAAATCATTTCAATCTGATATCTTCTTGTGGGTAAACAAGTCAGAACTCTACATGTCAATATTTTTTTGTTTTTGATTATATTCTCCCTCTTTCAGCACAACAGGCTATTGTTTTAAATGTTATTATAAAAGCAGAACTTTCCAAAATTCAAATGGAACTTGCCAACTTGCTTGCTTGGGCAATTTTAATTGAAAGTTGCACATTTCTTAATAATTAGTGTAAACTGTCAATTGATATTGAGTTTCCCTCAAATGAACATCTGGTTTCACTGGAAAAGCATAAGACATGCCATGGCAACTGTAGCCATGGGTAGTGGTAACTGTTTCCACAGGTTTTTAAGGTTCTCCCAAGCTTCAAGTTGTCCTGTTATCGTACCACTGGGGCAGATACTGGGGATTGAAGATATGAACCTCCAAAGGAAGTCACCCTGTGGGGGTGTTTTCTTTCTGGAACATTTCTAAAATGGAGGTCCTCATAAATGGCATTTCTGCCATTCTGAGGCCAAGTCAGCATTTTACAATGTCCCACTTCTAAATTTCAGGGATTTTAGCAAATTCACCCCCCCCCCCCCCTCTTACCCCTCTTAGATCTGACCCAGTACCACAAAGAATGGGCTTTCATTTTTAAAATGACACTTGACTGGTCATTGCAATCATTTCTTAGGGTGCCTCGTTAGAGAGTGCTTTGTGAAGGCATAAAAAGCCACTCTTTCCCTCAGCCCCAACCCTTCCTCCTGTGTATGAACAAATAATACACACACCCAAATCACACTGCATAAAATTAATAACAACTGTTCTCCAATCAACATTGAAACTGACAATGTTGCTGGCATGTCACTCCAAAATCATCTAGCTAACAATAGTATGGTAATAAACATAACCTGCCAAACCACAGATACAAAATCTGTTACTACAATATTATTTATCTAGTACCAGGTTCTGATATCTGAAAATTATACAATCATCTGATATCTGTCATATTCGTAATAAATAATTTACCTTGATTATCACAGGTTTGAAAAGGGTGAAATATATATCAAAAGAACTGATCTTAACTGACCCAACTAAACTGCTTGATTGCACAACTTCATTGGTTCAAAATAGTTAATAGTTTCTCCCCAGCAATTATTTGTCGTTTAAATTGCACACCTGCCGTTAAAAATAAAATTATGCAGTTCACTAAGTGATCTGCGAGTAACTCCCATATGTAAATGAATCACCAAATGGTCGGTATTGTTGATAAGATTGAAAAATTAAACGGGGTTTCACCTGCCCTCAAAAACCACTAAGGAAGATACAGTTTTTTTTGCCAAACCCAATCTTAAAAATGTATCAAGCGATGCAAGAACCTTGGTTTTCTATGACAACATGGTTTTTGTAGAAAAGTAAGATAAATAGCTTAGTGCAACCCTTCGATAGAAGCTTACTGTAAAGTCAAAGACAAAGCACTAAATATTTAAGTTAAATTTCTTGATCTCTACTTCCCAAATTGACCATTGCAAACACAATACAGAGAAATCTTGTCTCTTTTTTTCTCGTTATTTATCGCTCTATTTCTCCTGAAGTAATGTTTTATTGCTTCTGCAAAATCTACAATCTCAAGTAAACTCATCGAGCTGCGAAAGGCAAACAAATTCCGCGAAAATTTAAATTTCAAACTCCCATCCTGTTTGATCACGAATCAGAACGGGAAAGAAAATATGAACTTTCTAAGTTTCCTAGAGAAATTCCGATTGGGGTTTACCCAAATATAACACGGACTACGCTGGAGGAGTCAATAAAAGGATAATCACCTTTAACTTATTTTGGATTTAGAAGCCTTACCTCGCTGTCGGCAAAAACACAAACGTTCGCTGTTGTCTCCTGTGGATCGCCATTATACATGTCTTTTCCATCGGTTACGATGGTTCCATACAGAAAAGCTAGCTCTTCGCTGTCTGGATGGTGCAGCCTAACTTGACTTTTGGCGGCATTGGTGATCACATTGGCAGCATCCACGATCTCGTTTATTCGGGAAGATCGCACGTCAACACCCAATCGGTCTCCAGGGACAATGGCATAAAAAGCACCTCCAAACCCGATGTCAACTTTCACCTTGCCAAACTTCTCCGTGTTGATCTCGACGTCAAGTCCAAATGCAAATGCAGGGACAGAAACGAAGCGAACACGGCCTGATTTTCCTTCTTCTATATCGACTAAAGCTTTCACCACGCCGCAGGGACACTCGATAAACACAGGTACTTCACCAACACTCGAACGTGACACGTCTGTGCTGAGAAGACCCGAGTCGACAGCGTATCGACCAAGAGCGATAACAGCGTGTCCGCACATCGTGCTGTATCCTTCGTTGTGCATGAAAAGCACTCCCAAATCGGCCATTTCGCTGTGTGGTTGGACGATCACAGCGCCATACATATCATAATGTCCGCGAGGTTCGAACATAACCAGCTTGCGAAGGTGATCGAGGTGTTCTCGAACGTACCGTCTTTTGGCCAAAATAGTGTCTCCTTTGATCTCGGGGTAGCCGGAAACTATTATTCTGAGCGGTTCGCCTCCTGTATGCATCTCAATTGTAGAGATTTCAGGCCCGTTTTCCTCCATCGTTATTGAAGTCATTGAATGCAACGAAAGATTCGAGCAAATAATTTTCAGCTGATTTCCAAACGTCTAAAGACTTCCGGTAGGTGGACCTGTCTCGCGCATGTCCCGCTGTTAAGCAAAAAGGCGGGAAAGCAATAATTAATCCCCAGCGGGAGTGACAGCAGGCTCAATCAACCGCTAATTGACTTTTTTTTTCATCAAAAGGCGTATATTGAACCAGATTTTGACAATTGATTAGAGTGATCAGTAGGCTTATGGAAGTTTAGCAGGATGGTTCGAGCAGGATGGTCTCCTCGGCCCCTGGTATAAAGCATCTCTTCAAGGAGCATGTGTTAAACAAGTTGAACCAAATCTGTTTTAACTTGCATTGGGCGTGCATCTGATACCGATAAGCCGGCATTTTTCTGGTAATGGGTGTGAGTTCGTCCCGCTATCCTCTTGTGGCTCTGTATTCGTTTACAGTCAAACTAATAAGTGAAGCACACCCTAAAAATCAATTCACTGTTGCGACTAGTAGGTTTCAAACCTACTAGTCTTTTCTAGAATGCAATAGTGAATTGATTTTTCGAAAACGGAACCCGTTAGCCGTATTCTTGGATCGAGCGAGCGAGTTCAATATTCGAATAATCAATTCATTATTGCATTCTTGAAACGACTAGCGGGTTCAAGTTTCAAATAATCAGTTCATTAATGTCATTAATGCAATCTCGAGGGTATACTTCACTTAGTTTGACTGTAAGTAAAGACCAACACAAACTTTAAGTCATGCCAGAACAAGTATATCCATGCCATTTGACCCCTGTTGTTGTACCAAGGCGGAAGGTAGACTCGCACGGATGTCACCCCTGCATCGTTCGGTAGCCCCCAACCCCGAGTCGAAAATACTGTCTATTTCTAAGCGTTCGGTTCGGAGTTAAACGAGCGGTAAGCCATCCGATCATTTGGAAGACCGCACGACAACTATTTATTGATTTATTGTTCTCTCGGGTACCCCCTCTCCTGAGAGGCCTTGCCAGGGTAAATTCCGACAAGCGACATGGGCAAAAAAGTAGCGACAGCGACCAAATGAAATAGCGACAAACGACGGTCATTCTATTAAAAAATGCCGACAGCGACTTCAAAGCCGAAAATTAGCGACAAAGAATTGAATTAGTTTGGCATATTGTGATTTTCTTTGAGCTTCAAAACTCATAAAAGGACATGAAAAGCAGAAAACAGGCCAAATATCTTCGGTTTGCAGCGCAGTTAGTGTTGTTGGGACATTATTGATAAGGTCAGTTTATCAAAAAAATGTTTTCTCAGTTATGTTACGGGTTCGATACAAGAAGTGTGCCACTGCACAGCTGTAACGCACCGTTGTTCGTCAGTTACTTAAAATTCCGACAAGGACAAATGTATGTCGCTCAATTTCCGACAGCGACGTGAACCGTCGACAAAACGCCGACACGAGACATTTTAAAATTCCGACAAGCGACCTGGGTACCCCCCCTGGCAGGGCCTCTCCTGAGGTTGTTCTGTTCCCATTGAAATTCGCTACTCTGCTTTCCAAGCAACGGAACACCTGAAACTGAGGGTATGTGCAATGTTAGCTTCCATAATGAAAACCCTTGCTTAGGTCTACTTCGTAGACTGACTAATCTTTCTTCAAGTATTAAACCAATTGAAAGGCTGACCGGACGGCCAAATGTCTGTACAAGTGCAGTGGTCCTTGCAATTCACTTTGAAACCGCTGGCCAGATGATATATCAAGGTTCATTTGATTCCAATCCCCTTTATCTTGCTACCTAACTACATCTTCACTTCCGGGTTTTGCATTTACTTGCAAGACGCATTTAACAGGTCGGTATTCCTGGCGACAATAATACACCAGCGGAGAGAACATTGATCTTAGTCTGTTGTGGGATTTTTAAACTAAAGGTACGCTTTTGATCTGTTTACTGCTTTGCATTAGGTGAAATTTTTCTCGACGACAACCGTTCATCGAGTTACGAAGGATCCCAACATTACGACCATAGCTTGAGGCATAACACGCTCGTCTGATGAGTAAATGGCAAACTCCGCTTTACAAAAGCCTCTATAGCTGATTGATTTTCGGCTTGTCAATTACACCGCTACGACTAGAAGCTGAAATTTGGATAAACAAATTTGGTATCTGCGTATTACCGAGCTAATTAAATCAAGAAATATTTCATGTACCGAGAGTTCTGTTGCGTTATTCTTGACTTTATTTTTTTAAAACCAATAGGCCCATTTTATAATAAGATACCGACATACAGTTTGATTGATTTACTGTTTTTCATGAAGGGAACATGCGACTGCAAGAACTTGAACTTGCCGATGTAACTGGCAAATCAATATTGTCACGCAAGCGTATCGGGGTTTTCAGTATCTTTGCAATTTTGATCAGTTTTCTGCTGCCGTTTCTTGTCGTCGGTGGGACTGGAAAGGTCGACAAAACACTAACTCCTGCTAAAATGTTCACTGTTGCAGTTATTTCTGTTATTTCTAATGTAGCCCTAAATGCTTAAAATAAACAGACTCTTGTTAATTCTGCATAATTACTAGAAACAACCAACCCTTTTCTATTTGCATGCTGACCATGCTGGAGACAATTCGGCTTTGGAATGTTTTAACTTAAACCTTAAAACTTTTCGTTTGTACAAGATTCTAAACGTAATGAAATTGTGCTAGCAACATCATTTGTGCCTGGGTCTATGAGCATTCAACTACAGTCGAACTTCTCTAATACTGACACAGAAGGCGCTAAATAAATTGATAATTAAATAAGACCATACTTGAGAGTAGTCCGTTTGAGGTCACGGGTATGACGTCATTTCGGTCACACAGCTCTTTTTAAGCTGCAAAATATCCACCGCTCTGCGTTAAAGCTGACGTTACGTAATCCTTGAAAGCAATTTGAATGTAGTAGAAATACGGGACAACAGAAAGCACCTAAAGTTTTCAAGAAAGGTAAGGAAAACGAACTCGGCAAATTCCGCTCTTTAAAAAAGAAAGCATAAAAAAGTAAAACTGAACAAACGAAAAGTAGAAAACATTTAATACAGATATCTTGGCAAATATGGGTGCTCCTTCGCACGGCTCTCCCTCTACTCCTCAATAACTAAATGATTGTTTTTTTTATACAGCCATGGCTTCTGCAAGTTCCTCTCAGACATTCGTACAATTGACGTCATCAGAGGAAGGGAACTGGCTTTCCCTTGGCCGTGCATTAACGACAGTTCTTTGTCAAGGTCTTCGCCCGTTTATTAAGAAGGAAACAGAGGTTTTCTACAACAATATAAAGGCAGCCATTTCTACTGGGCCCTGTACCTGTGTCTATGATCCGGGAAGGAAACCAAACAGGTATCACGACATGCACAGTTGCCACTGGGCAAATGTCATTCAGGGTTATCACCTTGGCAGAGGGCCAAACTGGAAACAAAGTGATACTTCCAAATGGATGGACCCAAATCTTGGTCCCTGGGAAATAGCTAAGCTTTTTCTTCCTGATATGGGGGGTCACACGGTAATACAGAGCGTGGAAGACATGGAAATCTCCGCTATCCTCAATTTGATGTTCTGGTGCAATCACTTTACTGTTCAGCGGCCACTGATCAAAGATGTTCGTGATACTCGAAACACGAAATGGGCCCATGTGCCAAAGTTGAAGCTGTCTGATGCAGAAAAGAAAGATGCCTTTGAAACGATTGAGAAGTTACTCCAAGATCCGGCCTTGGCTAGCGATGTAGGCGCCCAGGAAACCTTGCGAGACATTTTAGCACTCAAGTCTTCATCGGATGTGCACGTTTTCAAAGCGGAGGTCTTATCTCATTTCAAGGAAGCGATTCAAAAAGATGTCATGAGCCGCGACAATGAGTTGAAGTCATTAAAAAAGGAATCCAAACGAAACCAAAAACAACGCAGTCGTGTAGAAGGACAACTGCGGAACCTTCAGAAAACCCTGAGGGAAGTGGAAAACAAGCAAAAAGCTTCAATGTCTGTACAACATCGTGTCATCAGTCGTATGCTGTACGTTGCTCATCTTGTCATCGGTATGTTGTACGTTGTACGTTGCCTGCTCCAAAGTGCTCGAGGTGTAAGAGGAAAATCTCTGGCCGCGTTGCTGATGTTTTTATTTCTTTGTGGTCTTGTTAATGTCCTGGATCACAAATCACACAGAGATGGTGAGTTACCTCTTCCTTTTT